>LKNJ01006838.1:0-15055 GCA_002120245.1 Maccullochella peelii
ACACACACACACACACACACACACACACACACACTCTCTTTCTACATCCTGTATGGCTCCGGCATCCATGCTGATCTCACCCCGCACCTTCTCTGCCTCTTCTCCTCTGCAGGTAATGCAGGTGGTGAGGGAGCAGATCATGCGAGCGCTGACTCTCAAGCCTAATTCCCTGGACCAGTTCAAGAGTCGCCTGCAGAACCTGAGCTACACAGAGATCCTGAAGATACGCCAGTCCGAAAGGATGAATCAGGAAGACTTCCAGTCCCGCCCCATCCTGTGAGTCAGCCAATCAATGACCAGCTAAACTTAATGTGGATAATGTCTGCTCAAATTGTGTTCATGCGTACTGTAGGTCTGACAGCTTCATTTAGAGGAAAAGCCACTCTGAATACAAGGGAAAGTAACATTTTGAGTTGGAGGAATTGCTCAGTGATGTCCCTGTTGTTAATTGCAATTTCTCTTCTCCTCATCTACCTGATGCAAACTCAAATCAGGACATAATTTGCATCTATAAAAAAGAGCCGCAGTCATTAATATGCTTGTAATTGCTTCTTCTTCTTTTTTTTTCTCTCCTTTCCATTTGTCAACTAAATGCCAGCTACTGGCCCAATGCAGGTTGCACCCGTCCTCTCCTCTCATGATTGAAAATATGCATTCAATTCAAATTGTCTGCAAATGGTATTCCCAGTGAATGCTCCATTAACAAACCCTCCAGCTCACTAAGCATGGAGAGCCAGTCTGTAATAGATCATTCATTGACTGATCATGGATGCAGGCCCTGTAATGGAGAACATTGTTTTGTCCTGCCTGTATTTAATGGAGTAGCCAGCACTATTGAAAAATCGTTTCAGTGAGAGAGCTTGTCCCTCTGAACAGTAATCAATGCTGAGCCGAGGGCTTATTGAATTGATATTGGAAGGGTAGAGACCAAACTTTAGCAGCCAATTAATCCTAGTGGAGATAGAACAAAAGTGAAAGAAGTTGCAGAAAAATGTGTCCTGAAACACTTTAACATTGTTAAAAAAAACTACAGGTAATAAAGCTTTTAATTCAAGGTCCTTTTCTTTTCTTGTTTACATTTAAAATTAGGTTACAAACACTTTTTATTATGTACAACACAATGAATTTCAATTACTGTTTCCTGTAATAACTAGGAACAATAAGAGAGTAGAATGCAACAAGTTCACACCCAATCTCAGGCTGTTTTCAAAAGGCATTCTGGGAGAAGTAGGCGATAAGTAATTGAATTAGACGCTGAAATGAAAGGCACATTTTAACATTTGATCACAGAATGACTGACTGTTTCTGAGCATCACAGGCTGATGAGTCTCTCTTTAACAGCGTGAGACTGCCCGAGGGTGGAATTTTCCTCTAATCAATATAGTACAGTCATGACTTGTAAACATAATGAGCAGAGCATGTCAGACCGCAGATTTAAAGGAGCACTGTATTACCTGCTACAATTGCTGCCAGTTTTCTGCTATCAATTATTGTTGCAGACTTTAGACATCAAAAGAAGGTGAAGAGGAGCTATTATGGCTTCAGATCAAAGCTGTGTCTCCTGTAGAGCGTCTGACTATTTTATGTCATTTTCACTCCTGTAAGCAAATCTTGGAGGTATTTTGCTGTGATTAGTAAAATGCAGTTTTTGCAATGTATGTGGAAAGTTTTGTATTTAGTGAAAGTTGCTTACACCAAAAGATTAAACCATCACATAAAGAATTCATGCAGCAGGTCAACTGAGAACTGCTGAGGAACACTTATGAGAAAATGTTAATGCACAACTTAATTTTAATGCAAACCCAAGAAAATCAGGATGAAAAGTGGTTTAACTTAATTCATTATCGATTCCCTTCTCCACCTGTGCTTGGATATATATTGAGATACTGTGTAGGTACTGTACATTTCTAAAAAGCTGGAAATGGGTTTTTGTGTCCCACTTCTTTCATCATTTGAACACCTGACACGAACCAGAGTGTTCCCTTCGTAGAGGTCTACCAGTACAGCACCTCAGTCCTTTAAATCAATTGTCTGTGATTTTCCACATTTGCCGGAAAGAATCGGTTTAAATTGAAACTGGAGCTACTTCCTGAGAAGACAGTGCAGCCAAACCATCTGAAACTCTCAGATAAAAACAGTCTCACCTGTGTCTAGCTCAGTCAGGAGAATAGCACATGTAAAGCTGAGCTATCATCATCCATCCTTCCTACGACAAGCCACGCCCTCCCCACTAGCTGTTTCTTTAAAGATGTCAGAGTGAATGTCCAACCACTGATCAAGGTAATGACTGGAGTCACTGATGAGGCAAACACATAGACTAGCGAGGGTGAGCGGGAGACAGTTGAAGGGAGACAAGAGCGGATGAGCCTGAAGGAGAAAGGGAGGAAGAGAAGGGAGGATAAAAATGTGATCAAGGACATCAGCAAGGGGAAATACAAGAAAATGTTAGAAATGCACAGCTTTCTAGAAAACCTGAAATCCTGTCAAAGTCTGCATGTTTCTAGACTTGAAAAAGAACAAAAAGGCAAACTGGAAGAAAAAAGACTATTTCTTTTTTAAAAGAAATTAAAGATGGGGAGCAGCAGCACTGCTCGGGCAGATAATATGCATAATTCATGTTGACTTCACATTCATATGCAACACAGACACATACATGTAGAGGCATGAATAAATGACAGCGATCAAGAACTGAAGTACCACAGATTTCGTACTACATGACATACTCCTGTGAGTGTGTGTGTGTGTGTGTGTGTGTGTGTGTGTGTGTGTGTGTATACGTACATGTGCATGCATTGTGGCAGTATATCTGTGTGTTTGGCATTCTCTGTTCCCTCCTGACAGTCATAATCCAGGGGATTTTGTCAGTGAGATGAATATTGCAAACCTGGGAAATGTAAAAGAATTCACTTCCAGGTCTTAGAGCATCTTGTAGCTTGCTGGCTGCCTGCTTGCTACATCTGGACGGGTGTGTTTTACATAATTCAGATAATTCTCTTAAACTAATAATGTGTGTGTCTTTCAAGGGAGCTGAGAGAGAAGATCCAGCCTGAGATCATGGAGTTGATCAAACAGCAGAGGCTCAACAGGTTGTGTGACGGAACCTGCTTCAGGAAAATCAGCAGTCGCAGGAGGCAAGGTGAGATACACCGCACTCACATGCGCACACACACGTGTGTATATATACAGATACACATCCACAGATCATAACCACAAAGGCATTCAAATTCATATCTCTCTCTGCTGTGTTCATGAGGGTAATTCTTCTGTTTCCTCTCTGGTCTCCTTCTGTCCGTTTGTTCTTTATCACTCCGCTCTGCACCACCACTCCTCGCCTCCCTTTGCGTTGTGAAAATCCCACAGGAGATACATATCACACGAGATCTTTGAAGCTCTGGACTGCTGTGGATCTGCTGTCATGATACAGCCAGAAAAATGTGTGCGAACTGTCAGCCTGTGAGGCAGAGACATATAGTGACACGCCGCCTCTCCTACTCGAACACGTACAGAAATGCAGTACTCATGTCTTGAGATGCACATACACGCCGCTGTCTCCTCCTTTCGCCCCTGCATACACAGATATATGACATGCAAAGAAATACAAAGATGCATAAAGCCAACAGCAGGGTAAACACACATTTAGTGTCAAGATAAATTCTAGAGAAAGAAATGAAAGAATGACATAAGAGCAGAGTGAAAATTAAGCAGTGCATCTTTTGCTGAGACATTACACAAGCAAATGTCTTGCACACAAAGTCACCTATAGACATACATGCTTTTTACTTAATTTAGTGCGAGTATTGATGGTATGATATGGTAGTGGAGGAGAGAGGAAGAAGGATAGAAAGTGAAAACCCCAGCAGCCAGCTCACATAGGAGCGTAATCGAATCATTCAGTCTAATATCGTGCTTCACACTCGCTGCCATGAGAGAGAAAAGAGAGGAGTAGCAGTGGTAGCATTTAGCCTTTATAATATACTGCTCCTCAGTCAAAGAGGATTTAATCTGGTTGAGACTTGATCCCTTCACACTTCTGTCCTCCCTCTTGCACTTTCCTTCACCCGTCTGTGTCTAAATATACAAAAACATGAACTAAAACAACCCAGTGACAAGCTCGGGTTGTGAGATGGTTTGTTGTTAATGCATTACTGTCATCAGCCCCCCTGCAAGAACTGTACGTCCAATGAGTGAAATCCAGTTGAGCACAACCAGGTAGATTTGTTTTCTACTGACACTAACGTGTTCTGGCATTTAAAAGCCTGATCACGATTCATCTTGGCAGCTGTCATCCAGATGTTGTCAAAACTGGATTACAGAGACAGAAAAACTGAAAAGAAATATAGGAGTGGGAGGGGGAAAAAGGATTTGAAAAGATGTCGCAGGACAGATGTTCAGGTGGAAAGCATCAACTCAGATCTGATCATCTTCACTGCTTGTGGTCAGCTGATTTATGCTTGACTGGCTTTTATGCAGTGACCTGCCGTAAACAGTCTCATATAACTACATCGCGGTTATTACTTCAGAGAGAAATTGAGGACACGCGCACATATATATGCACGCACCAGCACACATGCTGAACACAGGAACAAAACCATTAGCCATTCAGGAGCAGTACACCCGCACACAGTCGTATATAAAGCAGTTCATGAGCCTCACTGGATTTAATTTAGCACACTAGCCTGTAGGGTTACATCGGCTTTAATCTGCTGCAACAGCGCGCTGACTGTAGGCGAGTCGTCTGCCTGCTACAAGCTAGCTGTAGCTGTCTTTGCCTCTGAGGACTCTTGAAGGAGTCAAGGACATGCTGTTTCTGCACAACACTCCTAAAACTGCTTTGTTTCTTTTCTCCTCGTGCATGTGTAAACCACCTTCATGTGCCCCTTCCTTCATCCATTCCCCTCACTCTCATCTCTCTGCCCTCCACCCATACATGCCTATCCTTTCCCCCCTCTCCTCTCTGGGCCTTTGTTCTCGTGCTGGTACTTACAGTATTATCTGTGCATCGACAATATGAGGAGCGCTTTGTCTTGCAGAACTTAGGCAAGCTGAACAAGAATAAAAAAGAGCCCTATAGCAAGTTTAATTTTCACTTGGTGCTCACATGAAATGAGACGTTAAATCAGAAGCAGGGTGTCGCATACATAACGCTGAAACTTGGTTTATTAATGTCATTTTTTTCTTGTCTTTTGTACATTCCTCAGACAAACTTTCACAATGCTTCTACTTCTTAGAAATGTTAACTCTCTATCTACTGTCATGCGTCGTATCTTTTTTACATACATATAAAATGTGCTCCCCTCCCTCCGTCTCTCCTTCTCCCTCAGCATCTTGTACGACTATTTCAAAGTCCTCCAGCCTGCAGGGACTCAAGTACCTACATCAAATATTAATTTAGCTGACTTCAGTGCAGATGACTCTTCTCTTTCTCTCTCTCCCTCTCAACCCTACAAAGTGCCAGTCTGCCCATTACAAGAGGGTGCTTCTTTCTAAAAGCTTAGTTTGATGGTGTTGTGAAGTCTGGAAGAAAGAGCACTACCTGCACAATCTTTTAAGTGCAGGGTGCTTGCAGGTAACAGCTCTTGGGGGGCTCAGGAGCATTGTGTAAATGCTGCACTAAAGCAAAACTAAAATTGGAAATTTGGCCTGATTCTGTTGAATCTTACTGTATCGTTCACTCACGATCTAGCAGCTGAATCAGATTAAGACAATTATAGTTGAAGTGATACAACAATGAAATTCAGTCCAAGAAAGAGATACAGCGTCTTTGAGCCAAAGGAAGAACATATGTGCTTGTATATAGACACACATGCACACACAAATCAGCTGAACATTTAATAGCGTCCTCTCCCAAAACGCCCCTCCCCTCACAGCTGCCACACACATCTCTATCTGCTCCCCCGTGGACTGGTGCCACTCTGCACCAGCCTGACACTGCCAACTGTCTATTTTCAGCAATTAGAATTTGGACTGTGCCACCCATGCACATGCCAGCCAGACCTCCCCAGTCTGTGCCCGCTCACTGCCAGCTCAGCTTGGCGCCCACCTTGGCAGGGAACTGTTAAAGAACACTAGGCTGGCCGCAGAGGCTGTCGGTGGAGGCGGTCACCAGCGCTTTACAGACACAGCTGGTAGTTACAGGCCTCCACTGCTGGTGGATTGCACATCACATCAGCCAAGAGAAAAACGCACTGAAAGTGATGTCTTCTTCAAATTCTCTCACAAAACCTGACCATTACGGTGATAATAAAACCTGTTTGAAGAGCTTTGCATTAAAACTTGCTGCTTATCCTTTAAGGCGCAGCGTGTGTAAAAGTGTTATAGCTGCCTGTCTTGTATAAATAATACAGCCAGATCAACTTGTGACCACTCTATCCTGCACTTGCACCACATCATTTTAGGCTTCTTAGTGCTTTTCCACTTGAATCTTCATATTTTGCACGTTTTAATACAAAACCATGAAGTACAGCCTCCAAAATGACCATTTCATAACTTTATTTATTAGTGTACAAGGTTCTATTTTTTTGTATTTCAGTGTGCATTTTAAACACCATGGTGAAAAAACGATTTAGTTGTTGACTACCTTTTAAACAGAGCCTTTATTATTTAAATTAAAACATGTAACGCCAAAGAGCTGTCATTTTTTTGTCATTAAATTATATCATATATGTCATAGTCAGTGTGTCCTTTAGGTAGAGGAAGTATTTGGGGCCCAGGGCCTCTGCTGAGGGCCTGGTACATGTTTGAATTTTGTTTCATCTGGTCACAGTTAAGGTTTCACTTTGCCTTTTTTACCATGCTAATTTCCTCTCCTGTTGACTCATGCAATCCCATATGATGCCTTATACCAGCCACAGACTTATTTCATGATTCCTCTAAATCTGCCCCTCTCTCTCTCTCCCCTCTGTCTTCCTTTCTCTTCATGTTTTCTTCCAGATAAGTTTTGGTATTGCCGTCTGTCTCCGAACCATAAAGTCCTGCACTATGGAGATTTGGAAGAGAGCCCTCAAGGCGAGGTGCCCCACGACTCTTTACAGGACAAACGTGAGTGTCAAGTGAAATGATTTAGTCTTTACGCACTATTGTGACACAGTATGTATTTTTATTGTACTTACTATGACTTTTATCTCACAATATTTATTCAAATATGTATTTTTCACAAGTCCACTACAGTCGCTATCCTTGCTGAAGGCATACAGGGCCCCAAATCACAATATAGGCAGTGACAAGCAGCTGTCATTGACACTGACTGTTGGCTTTAGGAGTCAGTGTTTTACTTGCAATGCTTGCACAGTGACCAATCTGGGGAGGATTTTAACTTTTAATCACTTTAATAAACCAGCCACCCATCTGGGATGGCACAGTTGTCACAGTGATGTTGTTGTTGTTGTTATTTGTGTTTAACTCACTTCTGTCCTCTCTGCAGTGCCTGTGGCTGATATCAAAGCTGTTATCACCGGCAAAGACTGTCCTCACATGAAGGAGAAGGGAGCCCTGAAGCAAAACAAGGTGTGTGTGTGTGTGTGTGTGTTTGTGTGCACACGTGTGCGTACACGTGCATACGTGTGTGTGTGGGTGGGTGGGTGTGTGTGTATCCAGCCGAGAGAATGTGTTTCTGTGTGCGTGAGAGTTGCATAACATGATGTCAGTTACATAAATTTGCTTTGGGATATAACACAATAACTTGTGTCTCAGTGCTCAGCACAGAGAGACATATCCATCAGCGGCGTTGTGTCGAAATAAATCACAGAATAGTCCTTTTAGCTGCTGACACAAATCACACAAGAGCCACCAAAAGCATGCTGACATCTTTTCTTTGCTGTTTAAATTTGAAAGTAACACATTGGCGTGCCCTCTGCGGTGCCTTAACCAGGATGAAAGAGACATCTTGTCTGCGTCTGTGTACACATCAGCCCTTCCTCTCCTGCGCTTTGCCTCTGCGAACCTTCGCCCCCACCCCCCCACCCCCACCCACAGGGCTCTGATATATTGGATTTTGGATAAACAGCCTTGAAGACAAAGGAGCACACCTCCTTCCCGCTTTGTCTCCTTTATTGCCTTGTCGATAAGCACAGGTCTAGGAGAAAGACCAGAGGGGGGTCTACTGGCCGTCTAGCAGGCCTGTCCCAGCCTTGTGAATGAGAACACAAGCACATTTCATTACTCACTGTTACAAGGCCAGCCAAAGTCACCTCTACGGGCTTTAGAGCAGAGCTGGCAAATGGTCCACCGTTTGGGGGACACTGAGACAGAGGTGGGAGTGTGAGGTGGCAAACAGTGTTTTCAGACTGTGTTTCCAAAATTCTACCAAATGTATTCATCATGCAGTTCTTAGATAAGTTTCATTATTTTTATTATTTATTCCATACATATATCTCCCGTAAGTATGTACTCAGGGCCATATTTACCTTATTTCAAACACCTTCTGTGCCTCAAGACATGCGTGTTATTTAGCAAACAGGTGCACCGACCTGGAAGTGCAGTTTGCCCTTCATCTGTGCCGCATTTTGCATCTCATTACTGATGCACAGCTTTCTGCTTTATGTACATGCATCACACAAATGACTGGAGGATATATGATAAATGTGGCTGATTGCATGCTCTGCTTTATTTACTAATGTTCATGCAATTTGCGACCGGTCCGATTTGTGTGGGAAAAGCATTTGAGGAGCAGGCGCCAATTTAAGTAGCTATATTTAAATGAATGAATGAAGGCTGTGGTGGGGGAAATAAGATTTAATTAAGCAGTATTTTATTGAAATCTCAACAATAGCAGACGAGCACCCCAAGAAAGGGGGAGCTGCACTTAATTAGTTCATAAACAAAAAGACAACTGTTAAAAAAGAGCATTGATAAATTAACACAATTTCCTTGTGCAGAGTGTGTTTGTGGCTATAGTCTTTGAACTGCTAACGAAGCTTTTAATGCACTGTGGGGATTACACTTATTACATTTACAAAGTGCTCACAATGACAATGCTGACATGCTGATGTTAAGCAGGTATAATGTTTACCATGTTCACCATCTTAGTTTAACGTGTTAGTGTTACCATGCTGTCATTAGGATTGAGCTCAAAGCACCGCTGCAGAGCCACTAGCATGGCTGTAGACTCTTAGTCTTTTTTGTAAAATCTTTTTGTGTGTGTCTTTTAAGGTTTTTCCATCTCTGTAACTTAATTTGAGTTTGTAAAAACTCACAGAATTGGTTATATAAACTTTTCAATGAATAAAGAGTATATATTGAGTAATAGATGCCCAAATACTGTAAGTGTTTATTGAATTCTGAATTTTGGCTGTAGTAAATATTTTGAACTCCCATTACCTCAGTATTAAGTATTTCTATTTCAGCGTCATAACATCTTTTCTTTTCTGAGCCTCCTGATATCAGACAAAGCCCACCGCTGGACTGCATCTTCTAAGCTCTCCCTCACAAAGTGCACCTAGGCTGCAGTCCCAGTGTCTGACTGTGTAATTACCTGCTGCCAAATCAGACACAAATTTCACACAAATTGCAAGCAAGCATTTAATGAATTGCTTTCATGTATACAAATCTGGCTCTCTGTGTCCCTGTTCTGTCCTCACACTGCACTCAATTTATTTCCTACAGTAGACCGTAGTGGATTTTGAAGGGAATACACCCAAAATCACATCACATCATATTCCCAGCCTCCCCAGGCATTTTTCAATATCTAGCATCTGAGGGCATCCCAGGTATTTCTCTCTTTGAGTTCTACCTCACTGATACCTGATGTGCAGCTGATGTAACAGATGGTGACAAGACATGAGGAGGAGAGGGAGATTGCATTGGTATGGCAGCATTGTGGTATAAATCTCACCTCTTTTTTTTTTTCCCCTTGCACCCTTTTTTTCTTTTACCTCTCCATCCCACCTCCTCCACTCTCACTGTCTGCTCTGTCTTTGCACCATTTTCTCTTCCTCTCTGCTTTCCACTCTGTCCTCTCTCCAGGAGGTGTTAGAGCTGGCCTTCTCCGTCCTCTATGAGTCGGACGAGTATTTAAACTTTATTGCTCCTGACAAGCATGAGGTAAGCCAACGGAAGCCGCCCTGTTGTTGTTGACAGTGTCAGACAGAACGAACATGTGTGATCGCACAAAGAGAGGTTTTTCTTTACACCTTCCTAAGTAAAGTGTATATACCAGTGTAGAAGTCAGATATATAATGAAAATGATCAGCTGATTTAAGTGGTTTATTTGATACAGTGGACTAAAAGTGTGTGTATTGTCTTATTTTTACAACCTTTCTCTGCCAGTTCAATTCATTGAGCTTTACTGGCACAGTGTACATGTGCACATACTGTCAAAGCATAAATGTGAGCACAAAATAGCAATGACTTAAGATGACATAAAGATAACTACATAAAAAAACTATGAAAGAAAACTATAATACTTATAACCAGAGCTGTAGACTTAAGACTTGAACTAGTGCCAGACTTCAAGTCACAAAAATGAGGACTTGAGCATTAAAGATGCCCTGTTATGTTTACATTTAGAGTTTCTCACCAAAACACATTGTGTGTGTCCTTGAGGTCTAGCAGACATACTGAATGCATTTCCTTCCTCATAAATCATTTGTAAAGCCGATTCAGCGGAATAGCGTGAAAAGATCAGCATAAGTGTATCACATCACCCACGTGCTCGTGCCTGATACAAACCAAACAGGAACCTATTTGAAAAAATAGCCTGTTAGTGGTCAAAATCAATCAAGTGACACATTTTAACATGGTAAAATCCCTAAACAATAAAAAAAAATGTACAAGACAGATACAGGCAGGCCTTGTATAGCTACAGACTCTGAATATTTATTATTACAATATCCATTGCTTTGTGAGGAGTTGTCTCAGCAATGTAAAATAAAACACTTTTAACACGGGTTTAAAAGGAAAATGTTAAATGCTGTGTTATTTTAATGCATTTTAAGCATTCAGATACATACATGATTTTGCAATTATGGGTGGGGGATATGGATGAAATCACTTATCATGGTATATGTAACTTTAATATGTATCATGACATGGTAAATTTGTGGAAAATCAAGTGAGAAAAATCTGATATTTCCATAAAACACTTCTCCTCATTGATTTGCAACATTGTCCATAATGGCCTAATACACTATTTAAGGCTTAGCTACCATAGTATGAATAGTCTAGAAAAATAAGTGATGGCAAATATATATTGTCTGACGGTGTATATGTCATCATATCACCCAACCCTTAAAGACTTTTCAGAACAGCTCTGCTATAACGGCTGGCCAATTGGGAAGACTGAAGGGGAGTGGCATTAGATTACACATTGCACACAGACGTCTGACACTTCAAGGATCTATTCACATCATTTTCTCAGTGCTTTAATCCAGAAACTTTTTTTAAAATATTTTTTTAAACATAGAAGTTTGTATTTAGGACAAGAGAGAAGACGGTGTCCCTGCTCCATTTCTCCTGAGTCACAGTGTACACAAACTTTCCTTCCTTGGTGGTTAGCTTCTTTTAGGTCTGCATGTCTCTGCAGCAGGTGGAGTCTGTACGCTGCCAACAGCTTCCTTTGAGCTTGAAAACACATCATGCTTAATTATAGTTTTGTATTTATGATTTTGTATGATTTTAAGTATTTAGTGTTGTGTTTGTGAATTAGATTTCTTTCTGCCAGTACTGATTTTGTTTTAATTTTCTACCTGTCTCCATCTCTCTGCAGTACTGCGTGTGGACCGATGGTCTAAACGCCCTCCTGGGTAAGGAGATGACCAGCGATTACACCAAATCTGACATGGACACCCTCCTCTCCATGGAGATGAAGCTCCGCCTCTTGGATCTAGAGAACATCCAGATTCCCGAGGCCCCGCCCCCAATTCCCAAAGAACCTAGCAACTATGACTTTGTTTACGACTGTAACTAGACGAACGACACCACGAGCCCAAACCCAAACCCAAACCCACCCAGCACCTACTGTACTCACTGGACCAATCCCCTTTTCTTACAAACTGGAACAAAAACAGATAAAATCGTATAATATAAAAAAATGAACTGTGATTGAAAGAAAAAGGATTTCTTGAACTATTTTCCTCTTGCTTCTTGCTAGACCTCTATAAGAGAGAAAATGGTGCATATGAATAGGCTCGCTGCACTTGGGGGGGACTCTGGGTTGATGCAGAGTCATCAGGTTGCCATGGAGAAGAGAAACCAGGAAGTATTTGTTTGGCCCGTCGTTTATCGTCCTGTGTCTTCTCCCTCGCTCTCCTCCCGTGTCTGATGTTTTGAAACATTCACTTCTTCTTCTCGGCCGAGGCGCCAGCTGTCATTTTGCTTGAAGATTGTTGTAGACAAATGCTTAGAAATTCTAATTTGATTCAGCTTCCTTGTTGTCCTTTTTTATGTTTACTTTATTATTTTTCCTCAGGGCTTTTGTGGGGGGGAGGGATGATGGTTGTGTAGTTCAGGAGCAGGGAGGGACGGGGTTTTGTGTTTTGTCATCAGCTTTCCAGCAGTATTTCCTGTCACATTCTCACTTACAGTATTTGTGGCAGCTAAATGTTTGAGAAGAGGCTCAAAGGAAGGTTGAAGTACATTTTAAGAGGAATACTTCATGACAATAGTCTCTTATACCTGCTACACTTATACTGAAGACTGTTAGAATAAGTCAATCCTCAATGATCCATCAAGGCACTGTACTACAGTAAAAAACCTTTCTTTTAAATATTCTAAAGTTAATGTTATCATCCCACCACTGCATATTGCATATTGTACACACCTTACACAGCGGCTTTGACAAAAACAACAGTAAAAGCACCACCATTGTGAAACACACACTCGTCTCTCCCACACTTGAGTCTCTCTCGGTGTAGTGACTGCTGTACACAACATTCCTAAGCAATATTTGAGCTTTTTTTTTTTCATTCATTTGTAAGATGGTCATCATTTAGTGATTTTAAAATGGTGAAACTGCCAAGTAGTTGGTATTACAAAAAGGACGTTAGTGTTTTGGTAAAGGGAAGTTGTCTTTTTTTTGTGTGTTCAGGACTATATGGCCACAAAATTGAAAGTTTATGTATTTTTTTAATTTAAAAACAGATCATGGTTGTTATTTCTAGTATGATTTATATATTTCCCCCTTCCTATTTAATACCTTCAGATGTTTTTTTCTTTAGGATTTTTCAAAGCCCTTCAAAACTGCTGTTTACATTAAAGATTTAAGAACCGTAACTACTTTTTTCTTCTGTTCCTTGTTCATTCGTGAACCACATGAACTTAAAGGATCATACCGGTGTTTTGAACATGCAGGTGAAAGAAAAAAAAAGTCAATGAAGAAATTTAGTGTCAATCCACAACAATACTTTCTGAGATTTCAGTCTGCATGACCATCATGAGGTATATAATATAGGTCTTCCTGTGCAGGAGGGGTTTTTTTCAGTTGTACATTTTGAAAAAACTTACTTTGAAAAAAATAGCTCCCTACCAGATAAATCCAAAACCAGAAAAGACATTCAACTAAAACCAAATAATAGTATAACTTAAAAAAAAAATCTGAATAAAAACCTAGTGAAAACATTAAATACTCATTCATTCAGTCAGCTGTCAGTCTGTGGCAAAGGGAAAGTGCTTTGTACAGGCTGAAAGTATTGGCTGGTCACTGAAGGTGCTCCTCATCATGCACCTCATGGTTGGGTGGGTGGGAGGTGTTGTACACAGTGTCACAGTTTCTCCACCATCCCACCACCTCCTCCTCCAGAGACTCCAGGTTCATCTCCTTCTGTCCAACTCGGACAGCCTGCAGGTGTCCTCTGAGCTGCTGCGACACCTTCGACACGAGCATGACACGTGGCACTGGCCTCAACAGACCCAGACAAAACTTAGCCACAATAGATGAAAATGCCTCGGTAGCCTCTGTTGTATCACTTTCAGAGCTGTCATTTCTGAAAAGACACCCCGCTGTGCACAAACACTCTCTTCAAGCTCAAACATCTTTATCAAAGCTAAATTTCCTCTATACAAATCTCTCCATTTGGCTTAACGTACATGTTCTACATGTTAAAGGGGGCAAAAAATGCTATTTGAAATTAGTTTTGATCCATAGAATTTGCTAAACATCAAACTACTATAGTAAATGAAGCAGAATTTGAATGCCAAACTCAGATTATTCTCGGATCATTTCTGAAATATTCGTGTGGAAAACAATCTGTCAACAGCTATTGTGATTTATGACCCAGAATGACCTTTTGTTTTTAAGCTGAATATTTTAGCTCAGTTTGCCTTTTTGTGTGCGCTTACATGCTTGGTTTTGGTGCCTGGGTTTTCCCATTACATGCCTGGCTGTGTCACAGGATATTTACTGTATTTCCCTGCGCACAGGTCGCAGCAGCCCCTTACTCCTCAGTGTGTGACACCATTTCCTGCTTGACAGCTCTATCTAGCACCCAGCCCAGGAACCTCCAATGAGCTCCGTCTTCAGGGGAAGATTGTTTACTCACCAAAGGATAGTGATGCCCCTGTGCTCATTAGAAATATAAGTCAGTGCCTAAGACAGCATCTGTCTCACACTCTCTTGGGCAAAAAAAATGAAAACACTCTCTCTTGCCTATCACACAGTCTTTCATACACTCACGGTGTCTCTCGCTCACTCACAGCATGCAGATGCTTCAACACAGTCACACTTAAATGGCTCCATTCCTGGGAGGGGTTAGCTGTGGTGTGTTGTGGGCCAAGCAGAGCTGGTCTGTGAAGTGGGTCACTCCCTGGAGCTGATGGCCCTGATGAAACTCTATTAGTCACCAGTTAGCAAAACCAACGATGAAGAGGGACAAAGCAAAAACAAGAGGAAACAAACAACAGAAACAACTTGCAATAAAAAAGCCCTGAACTAAATATGAATTTTTTTTGTGTGTGTGTATATGGCCCAGTGACGAATAAGGTTTTCAAGTTGACCAAAAATTAAAATAGTTTAAAACTGCACATCAAAGTAGTTATAGCCTTTATTAGGATGTTATTTACATATTACTAAAATCTTTTTCAAATTTTCAAACAATGTATTTTAAGTGTTTTAATTGAGAATCGT
>LKNJ01006839.1:0-51978 GCA_002120245.1 Maccullochella peelii
ATGCATTGGTTGGTGTTTTTCTTTGGATGTTTAATATGGACCTACAGAATTCTGCATGCAGGGCCTCTATGGGATGCGTGTTCCATCTAGTGTAGTCCTGATGACTCAGTGGACACCAAACTTCACCACCATAGAGGGCGATTGGTTGGATTACACTGTCAAATATTTTAGTCCAAATTCTAATTGGTATGTCTATTTTGTAAAATGTTATTTTAATTGCATAAAATGCTCTACAGTGCATTCACTGCCAGACCAAAGTTACCTGATGCACTGATTTTGAGCTCCAGGTAATCATAGTGTAGGGTGTGAACTAGATGGGTGTTTCCTAATTTGAACTGATATTTGCTTTCCTGAGATCTGGCCTTCTTTTGAATTTAGATTTGTTAAAGTCTCTCTCTCTCTCTCTCTGTCTGAATGCATGCTGGGAGTGTGAGTCGAGTGTGAGAGCGTCTCCTGTAGAGTGATTCTTGTTAGTAATGTTGTGTTAGTTTTTGTGGTATTGGGAGTGTTATAGTATAATAGTTTGGTGTGGTGTGTGAACACAGCGGGGAAAGGGCGGTGTTTTGTTTGCTCAGTCAGCGTGTGCTGGTTGGCGTCCTATGTGTCAGCATGGAGTTTACCAAACTCACCAGGAAACATGACTTTAAGATATCCAGCTTTTCCATGCTCAGTGGAAGAGTGCAGTTTGGTGGTGGGGAAAGTTGTTGGATATAACAGCGTTAAATCTGCCGCTCAGATGAACAGCGTGTTTGTGTTTTTTGTTGATGAAGTTGTCTGGTGGCAGGGTGTGGTTAAGAGCTCAGCTGCAGAGGAGAGCAGGGGGGAGGGAGTGGCTCAGGGAGTCAGCACCTGCAATCTGGGAGCACAGGTGGGAATGATTGTTAATCAAGACCTCTGTGCTCTTTAGTAGCGGCTTGGGCTGAGGAGAGGGTGGTCAGCACACACAGAGACAGGAGCTGGAGAGAAGAGACGCATGCTTGCACAGAGAAACAGTTGGTCTGAAGGAAAGAGGAACGACACGAGGAAGAGCTGGCCAGCCCCGATCTACCGGTCTTCAGAGTGTAAAAGTGTAAATAAAGCTTGTAATCAGTGAGATCCTATGCGTATGTATCCACCTGTCAGTGGGACCCTGGAGCAGTAACCCTGCTACACTGGCACCCAACGTGGGGCACTGACAAAAAAACCAGGTGGACAAAGAATGGCGGAACATACAGCAGTACCGCCTGTAGCTGCCCTGGGCATGATGCTGTGGGAGCTCGCGGCAATGCACCAGGAGCAAGCGGCTGCCATCCGGCAGCATATGGAGATGCTCCAGACACAGTCCGAGACACAAACCCAAATACTGACGCACCTGCTGGCCCGGTCGGAACGGTCGCCAGCCTCTGCGTCACAGCCTCTGGGCGGCCTCTCCCTCCCCAAAATGTCAGCGGAGGACGACCCGCAAGCCTTCCTGGATATGTTCAAGGCTACGGCAGAAACATGCGGATGGCCGTGGAAACCCAGATGGCGGCGCTCAGCCTGTCGGCGTCCTTGAGGAGTAGCTACCCGGCGGTCCGGAAGACCATTCTGGACAGGATCGGCCACACTCCAGAGGAGCACTGCCTGCGCTTCTGCGCAGCCAGATAGATAGAATCTGTTGTTTTAAGCATCATTTTAGTCAGGTCAAGGAGGATTGTACCTGTACGTTTCACTGATCGTTCAGTGGTGATTTCTAAGGTTTTTATTGCAAACATCAAACATAAAAGTGCATATTGGCATTTTAACACTACCTTGCTTTTGGATGTTCATTTTAAAGAAACTTATTTTCTTTTGGAAAAGTTTTAGGTATGGGAAATCTGAATTTACATCCTTAAGGCAATGGTGGGATCATGGAAAGGTGGCAATTAGACAGTTGTCAACAATACACTCTCAATGTTACTCATGACATTATTAGATCTATGAATGATCTAGAGAAAGAAATAGTGGAAATACAAAGTTTTGTAGAGTCCACAGGAAATCGAGGTCAAATTGAGAGCCTCACTGGCCGACCTACTGGGCACTAGAGCACATGGAGCATTGGTCCGGTCTCGTTTTCAGGGCGCTGCTCTGATGGACTCTACATCTAAGCTCTTTTTCAACTTAGAAAAGAAAAATGGCCAGAGCAGGCTAGTCCATGGCCTGCACTCTGAAACAGGACAACTGCTGACTGACCCTGCTGTTATACGACAGAGCTGTGGACTTCTACAGTCAGCTGTATGCCAGTGAAAAGGAAGAAGATGATGTGTTGTTTGAGTCTTTCTGCAGTAATCTCTCTCTGCTCCCAGAAGAACTGTGCACAGCTCTGCAGAGTATGGAGGAGGGAAGAGCCCCAGGGATTGATGGACTTCTGGTGGAGTTCTATAAAACCTTATGGACTGAGCTGCGTGAAGACAGTGTCTTTAATGAGCGTTTTCATGATATGTCATTGCCACAGAGCTGCAGGAGAGCAGTCCTTACTCTGCTACCAAAGAAAGGTGACCTTCAGGATATTAAGAACTGGTGACCTGTCTCTCTCCTGTGTGCTGATTACAAACTGCTGTCCAAGATGTTGGCCAACAGGCTCAGAAAGGTGATGACGTACATCATCTATCGAGACCAAGCATACTGTGTGCCTGGTAGGTCGATATTTGATGATATATCACTAATTAGAGATTTTTGGAAGTCTCTGGTTCTTTGGGCATAGAAACTGGGCTCTTGTCATTGGATCAGGAAAAGGTTTTTGACCGGGTTGAGCACCATTACCTGTAGAAGCTCATGGAAAGGTTTGGCCTCAGCCCTTGTTTCATTGCCATGATCAAAGTAATGTATGAGGACATTGAGAGTGTGTTAAAAATCAATGGAGGGTTAAGTAGACCTTTTAAAGTGTGTAGAAGTATACGGCAGGGTTGTTCTGTCAAGGATGCTGTATGCAATTTCAATAGAACCACTGTTGAATCAAATACGCTCTTGTATAGTGGTATGGTTTTATTTTAATACAAAGTATGTTTAATCATCTTATGCTGATTATCTTATTGTTATCATTAAAACAAGAAGAAATTGATAAATTGGGATAATTTTGCGAATATTTCAGCAGCAAAAGTAAATTGGGGAAAAAGTGAAGTGTTAGGTAAACCAGAACAGCAGCGGGACACTGGTGTTCTGGTTTACCTAAGCTCCCAGAAGGATTACAATGGGAAAGGAATGGTTTGAAATATCTTGGGGTTCATCTGGGAGATGGGAGGGAGTGTTAGAGAAGGTTAAAGGAAAATTGGCTGAATGGAAATGGCTTTTACCACAAATGTCTTATAGAGGCCGAACGCTGATCATAAATAATTTGGTTTCTTCAACTCTGTGGCATAATTTGCATGTCTGAAGCCACCTGCAGGCTTGCTAAAGGAAGTACAGTCTGTTATTGTTGATTTCTTCTCGGACAAACTTCATTGGGTGCCTCAGAGTGTACTTTTTCTGCCAAAGGAAGAGGGGGGACATGGGTTAGTGCATTTTTTTCAGTAGGTTAGCAACTTTTAGAATACAGTTTGAACCTGTAAGGTAACGCTGGACAGCATCTCTGTTTCTGTTGGATCCTAGGCGTGTACGACTGGATGGATTCGTCTGGAACCTACAGCCTCTCTAATCTGGCTTTTAGAGAAACCCTTGATATACTGATCCAGACTGGATGTACAAAACAGGACTGCCCCTGGCCTCACTGACAGGCTGTGTGACACTGGAAATATCAAGTTGAGACATATAGTGGATGCTGCAGGTCCTGGGTTTAATAACACGGAGGCAGTGGCGTCTTTAGTTGGTTTCAGGTCTCATCGCTACACCAGAGACATTCTGAATCTGTGGATTAAAGAACTGACCAAAGAAGAACTGGACATGCTGCACAAATATAGGCATAGAAAACCCGGATCAAGGTGATCCTTTTCCTGAGCTGGGCTTTGCCATAAGTTTAAATGGACTTACAGGACCATTACTTGACTATAATATGCTGAGAGTCCAGACTTATACATGTCAACTGGAAAGAGACGATACTACAGATAGATACTGTGTAAAGGCCTCAAATAAAGTGAAACTAAATGGTATACAAGACAGTGTGGAGAGACAAACTGAATGTTTTGAAAAATAAGCTCCCCTCGAGCTGCAGCAATCCCTTCCAGAGCTTCGCCACTGGCCTCCTGGTCGCCCTCTGGAGTGGTTCCCCACGTCTGGTTGGCATCCTGGCCGCCCTCTGGAGCGGCTACTTCCACGTCGTGCGTTGTTTTCACAGTCCTGTGTTGGACGTATTTTCTGTGCTTCTGCGTTTTCTTGTGTCTGGACTTACCTCCTGATTTGCCTGCTTGTTTGTTCGAACACGTAAGCGTTAAATAAATCATTGGAACTGTTTGAACTTCCTCTGCTGTCTGCGTTTGGGTCCTTCTCCTGCTCCGCATTACAACAGGCACTTTGAATTTGAATGGAGCGAGGGCTGATGTAAAAAGACCTGCTCTTTTTAAGTTGATTGAGATAAAAGAGTTAGATGTGTTACTGGTTCAGGAAACACACAGCAACTCAGAAAATGAAATTCAGTGGAGAAGTGAGTGGAGTGGGGACGTCTTTCTGAGCCATAAGTCCAGCTGTAGTGGAGGAGTAGGGATTGTTTTTTCCAGAAGCTTCCTGCCTTCTTCATGTGAGGTGGAGGAAATAATTGAGGGTGGTTTACTGAAGGTTAAGGCTCAGTATGAAAACATGAAACTGGTCTTTATTAATGTTTATGTACCAACCAACAGGGTACAAAGATTATCTGTGTTGAATGTATAATGTGATACTCTTAGAAACTGCAGCAATGATGAGTATCTCTTCCTAGGTGGTGATTTTAACTGTACAGAGCATCCAAAGATGGACAGGAATCCCCAGGATCCTCATCCTGCTTCATCTCACAGTTTCAGACAGTAAACTGAAGCACATTAGCTGGTGGATGTGTGGAGGAGTTTTAACAGGAATCACAGACACGTGGAGTCATGTAAAAGACCATGTGGTATCTCTGGCCAGGCTGGATCGTTTGTATTATTTTAAATATCGCCTCAATGTTTTTAGATCATGCCACATAAATCCAGTCGGCTTCACTGATCACTGTCTTGTTTTTGTTCTGTCCAGATTAAGAATGTGAGAGTGAATAGTGCGTATTGACATTTCAACACTGCCCTGATAGACGAGCTGCTTTGGCACCCATAGACAGTGTAAACCTGACTTTGATCTGACATTTACTAAAGTTCCACGACTGCTGAACACAGTCAAATAGTTGTAGCAATGTCACCAGAGACATAACCCGGTCTGTGAGAGATCTGGAAACTGAAGTAGTAGAACTGCAGGGTTTGGTAGATTCTATAGGAGAGCGAGGGTTTTTAGAGTCCCTCAAATCTAAAAGGTCAGCTCTGGCCAATCTGCTGGGTGTTAAAGCACAGGGAGCTCTGGTCAGGTCACGTTTTCTGGACGTCTCTCAGATGGATGCCCCGTCTCACTTTTTCTTTGGGCTAGAGAAGAAAACTGGACAAAAGATAATTCACTCTTTACGTTCCAGTAGATCTTGAATCTCAGGGTCTTCTGAGATCAGGAGCTTTGCAGCCAGTTTTTATACAGACCTTTACATGAGTGAACTTACAGATGGTCCAGATGTGAGCCAGCTTTTCCATGCTGGTCTCCCTCAGGTCGACGCTGAAGCCAACATAAAGTTGGAGGCTTGGCTGTCCCTGGCTGAGCTGCATGCAGCTCTGATGAGAACGGCAAAGCTCCTGGCATTGATGGACTTCCCGTTGACTTTTACAAGTCTTTTTGGTCTGTGCTGGGTGAGGACTTGTTGCAAGTCATCACGGACAGTCTGGAGACGGGTCGGCTGCCTCTGAGCTGCAGGAGGGCGGTCATCACTCTGCTGCCCAAGAAGGGGGATCTGCAGGAGTTGAAGAACTGGATGCCGGTCTCTCTGCTCTGTACCGACTTCAAGATTCTGTCTAAGGTCCTGGCCTGTCGACTCAGAGAGGTGATGGCTTCTGTCATTCACGTTGATCAGACTTACTGCGTGCCTGGCAGACTGTTAAGTGACAATTTCACTTTAATTCGGGATGTTTTAGAGGTTTCTAGCTCATTGGCTGTAGACACTGGTCTGATTTCTATAGACCAGGAAAAGGCTTTTGATCGGGTTGAACACCAATACCTATGGCAGACTTTAGCTGCCTTTGGGTTCAGTCCAGGTTTCGTAGCCAAGATCAGGGTTCTGTACTGTGACATTGGGAGTGTTCTGAAAATTAACGGAGGTCTGAGTGCTCCCTTTAGTGTCCAGAGGGAGGTCAGACAGGGATGTTCTCTGTCCGGCATGCTGTACTCTCTGG
Source organism: Maccullochella peelii (assembly GCA_002120245.1). Classification (NCBI taxonomy): domain Eukaryota; kingdom Metazoa; phylum Chordata; class Actinopteri; order Centrarchiformes; family Percichthyidae; genus Maccullochella; species Maccullochella peelii. Next base: position 6,363 of record LKNJ01006839.1, read on the forward strand.
CCATTGAACCTCTGCTTCACAAACTGAGGAAAGATCTGTGTGGTTGTGATGTTTCTTTCAAACTGTCGGCCTATGCTGACGATGTCATTGTCATGGTTAACAGAAAGACATTGATCTGTTAATGAACACTGTTAAACAGTTTGATGTTATATCTTCTGCCAAAGCGAACTGGGTGAAAAGTGAAGCTGTCATGGTGGGGGAGAGACTGAGGGAGCGGCTTAGTCTACCTGGAGGTCTTGTATGGAAAAAAGGAGGACTGAAGTATTTAGGAGTCTTCTTAGGTGATGAACAGTCCTTACAGAGAAACTGGGAGAATGTTTTAGAAAAGGTCAAAGGGCGTCTTAACAAATGGAAGTGGCTCTTACCCAAAATGTTGAACAGAGGGCATGTTCTCGTCATTCATTTTGTGGTTTTAAATACACTTACCAGCAAAAGCATAAAAGTCAGCTTTTAAACTTCATCATGGGGCAGGTGAAGATGGCGGTGTATGTGAGCAGCAGGAAGAAGGTGGAACAATCTGTCTTCGTGGATGTCAAACTTCTTTTTGTTAACATGTTGAAGTGTTGCTGGAGTTTAGTTTCTACAGAGCTGCTCAGGACCTGCATGGTTTCCAGTTAATCTGGGGGGGTTATGGGGGGTTCTGTGCTCGGTAGCAGAGGAACAATTTACTTTAGGAAGTGTGCTGATGTGAATCTGATCTGGGTGTAAAAAGATTTAATGTTTTTTGTAAACATAGCTGTAAATAAAGGTATTTCTAAAATCAAAATCTCTCTCTCTCTCTCTCCACACACAGCCTACCATTTGATTATTTCTCTGTACACATTAGCACATGCCATTTTTAACAAAAACTAAATTTGCAAGTATGATGGAAGGCTACATGATAGAATAGAATGCTCCATCGTGTAGCCTATAATGTCAGAAAGGGGTCCACCTAGGGATGCACTACAAAACGTGTTCCAACTGTAACGACTGCCAATAGATACTGCAACTGTTTTTATCACAACTGTTTTGCAACACATTGTGTCTAACATGTCCCCAATAAAACAACTTGGTAGCCACAGCAAAAATAACGGTCATTATAGAAGAGAGACAGGCAATATGTAGACAGGAAAGCTAAAGGAATGATGTAATGTGATGGTCCCTTAAGAGGTCGATAGGCTTGGGCCTACCTTATCTGAAGAGAAGCGATGACCTTTCTGGGATACAATCAGGTTAATCACCATGTCATTAAAGTCCGGTGATTTTTGGATGAAGTCCCGCTCAATAGACAGCATAGCCAGCGCATTCAGCCTGTCCTGTCCCATAGTACTTCGGAGAAATGATTTGATCCTCTTCAGTGTACTGAAACACCTCTTTCACTCTGCCGATGTCATGGGGGTTGTGATGGCTATTTGCGTTAATTTCAATGTTTCAGAAAAAGTGCTCTGAAGATTCTTCTCAGTCGACATCCTCAAAAGTGACATTGCAGACTTTAACTCTGCAAACTCCACACTATCTGTACATCACAATCAGCTCACCTTTCCGTTTCTCTCTGCAGATCATTGGGAAATGTTCACTTGCAATGTCCAGCTACTTCTGGGGGAAACTGGTCTTAAACAGCAGAAATGGTTCAGGGTCAGTAAGTTCAAAAGACACTAAGTGTCGGGCTTTCTCAAAGCGAGTTTTTGACTGTTCTATCATTATTTCACATCACTGTGCGGCTACTAACACATTATCAAACCGCCGCATCCTACGTGGCGTGCACAAAGTGAGAGTGAGGGAACGTTTCTTTTAACCTGGCCTGCAAGCCTGATGATGTGCCGCTCATTACAGCTGCCCCATCGTAAGTATGAGTGATCAGTTTCTTTTCTAATTTATATGGCGGGAGCTTCTCCCTCAGGAGTTTTTCAAGTCCCACCGCAGTTCTGTCTACTAATGGGGAGAAACCGAGAAATCACTCCACAACAGAACATTCAGTGAGGTACCTGAGCATAATCACACACTGGCTTACTCATGCCATCGGTTGTCTCGTCAGCTTGCACCGCCACAAATGTTGCCTGCAATATTTCATCAGCCAGGTTTGGTCCATAAAATAGCTAACATGCAATCCAGCAACTCATTTTGGCAAGTCTTAGATGTGTACTTGGCAACCTGTGTGTTTAACAGATGATGAATGTCCTTTCATTGAAATCAAGTAACACAAAACTTACGATTTGTCGTTTGTCCTTTTGTGTTATTTGAACATCGTTTAGACGATGTGTCCCCAGTCTCTTCACTTCCAATTTTTCCTCCAAAGACATCGAAGAAAATGGATGAGAAAGTAAATAATCCACTTTGTTCATGCTAACGCTCATGCTAACGCCTGCCATTGCCACAGTCGCTCACTTCTCCCTCCCCACTCTCGCACAGTACTGTAGCACCTCACTGTACGTACCGTCTGTATATCTGCTGTCATTGGTCAAAAGTCAGTGGCCTGTGGGTTGAATGAATTTAGCCCAAATGGTCAGCAACTCAAGGGGGCGTGCCACAGCACCTGTCACTCACTTAACATGAATGGAAGCTGATGACACTGTGTTTGGGCTGGAAAAAATAAGCCCATTTAGATATATCCTGTGTTTTTCTTGTGACTATTTGGTGCTGTTGCTGCTCTAGGTTCCACCAAAATTGAAAACAATCAATAATTTTCTCATATGTATTGTAAAGGATAGGGAGGGCTTAGCCCTGTTAGCCCATTTATACCAGCCGTCCCTGCCAATGTTAATATCAGAAATATAGTTGAGTGGCGAACACATGGGTGTGCTCAAAGTATGAAGTGATTTTTGGTTAAATAGATCTTTATCTGGAAGGTCCAAGGTTTGTCAACTTCCTGCCAAACACTATATGAGGAAGACAAAAAAATGTTTAACCAATCTTGTGACAAGGTTACTGTAAAGTGGAAGACCTCCAAAGCATTAAATATCCCTCAGACTACAGTAAGGTCAAGGTTATATAAAATTGAAAAAAAAAAACATGGCACAGCTGTAATGTTCTCAAAGAGTATCAGTATGAGAAGGGCACTAGTGGGGTGACCACCAAGAGACCTGTAGACTGTTACTTTCATGGCTGAGTGGGTGATGATGCAGACAGTACAGGAGGCTTAAAGAGTCAAAATTTATGTATAAATAAACTCTTATGTGCGACATAGGTAGGCAGGTAAACAGAAGGGTAAGTCCAGGCACGAGAAATCACAGAAACACTAGAAATAAGTCCAACCCAGGAACCATTCACACAAAGAGCCAGAACACATCTGAACATGAGACATAATACATAGACAATGACCTGACAGGGAACAAAGGAAAAGGACAGGTATACATAGGGAAAGGCTAACGAGGGAATCAGGGGCAGGTGCGCAAAGGGGAGCAGGTGAAGACAATCAAGGACAGAGACACGAGGGCAGGAACACACTAAAAACAAGAGACAAGACATCAAAATAAAACAGGAACGTGAACACAACTAACAGAACTATGACATACTGGTTAAAACTTTTAGACCTGATCCAGATATGTGAAAAACTTACCAAAATCTGATGTGCATAATGATATATTGCAGCCGCAGCAATGGGACCCTACCTAGACCAGATTAGACTGAACCCGGCCTGACCGATGTCCTGGAATGGATGTAGTGGTTACTAGTGATTTAGTGATAATGAATGGTTGCAAGGAACCGCTCTTACAGTTCTAATGGAACCCTGTTAGCTGAGCATTTTGGTCAGCAGGTTAGTCAATGTGATAAAAGAGTGTATTGGGCTCCTACAGTAAAGGCAATCGTGTGAAGTCTGATGTTGGGAGGCCAGGTGAAGTTTGAAGCCCTTTAATTAAGAAAGAGTATCAATCCATCAGATGTAGCCAATAAAAACCTAAATGGTTAAGACTGTGGAAAAAAGGTAAAAAAGACTGAAGTAAAGCCAGGCATCACAGCAGTCAAATCACGGAAAGTGAGCAAAATATCTAATGATATGTGTTTTGTTACCAACAACTCTAAAGCAGACTGATTTACACAATGTATCATGTTTTTTTTATCTGTGTATGAACAGGAACAGCAAATATGCAAACTACTCCTTTAAAAGTCATGGTACATCTAGTCCTCCTGGTTAAAACACAGTGCAAACTTTGCCTCACACTGACTATATGAATATACACAATTGGTAACCTCCACTATGCATGCAGTGTCTGGGTTTTTATTATGCAGCGTAGCCCATTTCCCTCTTATTTCCCTAACTGAATCGCAGGAGCATTGTTGGTACAAAGTACATTAAGGACACAAGGGATATTCACACTGGCCTCCATAATGATCTCAGGCTCTTTATGAAACCCACAACACCTGAAATCCCTCCTCAGCGTTCCAAACTCAGAGGAAGTGAAGTGGCATAAAAATGGAGCTGAAGAGTGGACTGTCGATAGTGGTGACAAGCTGACATCTGAGAGTTGACGGCATATCAGTGAATCTATTTACAGACCCATAAGAAGTATGATGGCAGAGCAAATCAGCTGACACAACAAGCCAGCCATTTGAATGACTGTGATGTGATCCATGGAAAACGCTAACAAAATGCTGCCATCTTCCATTTTCACAAAAAACTCCACCTGTCTTCATCGCTCAGGTCTTGGCATTCAGCCAGTAACTCAGGGCTCCCTTTGAAAAACCTTGGATTCTTTTATGCAGCTTTCATGGAAAAGTTCTGGAAAAATGATCTAATACAGCAAAATATCCTAAAAAATCTGTTGTCCTGGAAAAAGTGTTTAACGCATAACAACATTATGATCAGGTGTCATTAACTGTAACATGCATCAAGACCTTAGAATTTACCATCCAATGTGCTCACAGCAGGAGGCAGCTGAAGTTAGTGCTCATTCAGGGACAAGATGAAATTATATCAGCTTACAGTTCTGTTTTGTAACCAATATACCTTTTCACAGCAGACATTTTGACTTGTCATAGCAGGAAACGCTTAGGTGTTACTAATGACATTGACAATGGCTCAGTTCCATTAAGTGTCTGTGCCATTCCAGTGATCCAGTATACACAGTACCAGGGCTGAACCTGAACCTTGCTCACCTAAACTGAATGCAGCAGCATTAATATTGTTAGATAAACCTGCGCATGTCAAAAAAGTCTATTATTCATTCATCATTATTATTAAATGTTTCACAATACAAACTATCTTGGTATATGATGGTATTTTGTTATATCATCATATATATAGTACTTGGCCCCAAACAACTTCGAAACACATTATCTAAGATATAGTTACTTACTGGCATTTCCCTGGCCTCCAGCACCATTGTAAGGAATCTCAGTGTTATCTTTGATCAGGATATGTCCTTTAACTCCCACATAAAACAAACTTCAAGGACTGCCTTTTTTTCCCCACCTACGTAACATTGCAAAAAATCAGGCACTATTACAACTATAACTATTACATGCATGTGTTACTTCTAGGCTGGATTATTCTGGATTATTACAATTCCCTATCATCAGGCTGCCCCAATAAGTACCTTAAAACTTTCCAGTTGATCCAGAATGCTGCAGCACGTGTACTGACAAGAACTTGGAAAATAGATCATATTTCTCACATAATAACTTCTCTCCTCCTCCCTGTAAAATCTAGAATAGAATTTAAAATCCTTGTCCTCACCTACAAAGCCAGGCACCATCATATCTTAAAAAGCTCGTAATACTCTATGAGCCAGAGCCTTCAGCTATCAAGCTCTTTTCCTGTGGAACGAACTACCAGTTTGAGTTCTGTAGGCTCAGGTGAGCCCTGAACCATTGCTTAGTTATGCTGCTATAGGCCTAGACCGACAGTATATAAAGATGGACGACCAAGTGAAGTGTAATATCTAGGTCTTTATGCAGTCAATTATACTTTCAACATATTTATGACATTTGACAAATGTTAGGATATTAGTGACACTTGTGACTTCCAACTCCAAAGTACACAGCAGACATAAATGTAAACCCAGAACTAATTTTAGACCACAGCTCATTATCTTGCGCTACATTTTTACGTGAGAGTAGTGCCTTTTTATCACCGCAGACTGATTCAAAGAAATAAACAATAAATCCTGGGATGAAGAGGATGTTATTTGGAATATGATGCCAATCACAGCTCACATTTCTTACATACACTGGCAAAATGAGGCATTAATCTACACTTTCCATGACATTTCCTGAGCTACACTCCTACTTAGCTAACAAAGCAAACTGAGATCAAGCTGTAACTGCTTGCATGTACGGCAGCACAAGATGGTTCCTTCTTCATTGGGCAATTTACCACAGGTCCTGAACAACTTAATTAGCATATTGAGAAGGGTGAGGTAAAGTGTTTCAGGAGAGGAGATGACAACAAGTGAGTGTGAGAGTTACAAACTGCTTTGAAATGAAAAGACGCAAAAGAGTACAATGTGACAGTCTTTTCCATATGCTGCGCTAAAGAAGCTCAATACATCCCACAGTCTGTGAATTACAGTTTCATCATTGGCAAAATGCTGTCGATAGCACATTATGGGGAATACATTTAAAACCTCAACAAAGCCAAGCATTTAGCTTGATGCTAAATTGTGAGGTGTGTCTTCCTGTGCAAGGACAGATGGGAATACCTGGGAGGAGTGAAACAAACAGGGCTGTCTGAACGCGCTACGAAAAGGAGCTCCTGCGGGTGTGGGAAATTGAAACTTAAGCTCTGCAGAGCTGACCCACAAGTCCAGGTGTTAGTTCTTGCCTCTATAAAGAAGTGCACAGTCAGGCCGTTTTTCAGTTGCTTTCCAGAGATCAACTCGGGTTTATCTCTGTCAACAGAATAAACTCGAATTGCATGAAGCTCTGATCCTCTCCAGTGAATTTCTTTGAACCTGTTAGACAGCAGAGAAGCAGGTGTCGGAAGTGTCGGCGGTGAGGTCCGATCCTCAACACTGGCCTGGATTCAAACCCTTCTGCCACCGACATCAAATGCCAGAGCAGCCTATTATTCATCATTAAAGGAGGAGGAAAATAACAACCCCAGGATACAACAAACTTCAAGGACTGCCTTTTTTCACCTACGTAATATTGCAAAAAACAGGCACATCATGTCTCAAAAAGATGCAGAAAAACTAGTCCATGAATTTGTTACATCTAGGCTGGATAATTGCAATTCCCTATTATCAAGCTTCCCCTATAAGTCCCTTAAGACGCTCCAGTTGATCCAGAATGCTGCAGCACGTTTACTGACAAGAACCAGGAAAAGGGATCATATTTACTGTTATAATACAGTTGTATAATCTGCTGAGATAATACAGTTTTATAATCTGCTGAGAGAATACCAACTAGAAATATCTAGAAATAGCTATCTATTGGTAAACAATACAATGTAGAGATGGAATACACTGACTAGGTTACTATAGCATGTGCGATTAGTTCAGTAATTAGTCCTGACTCGCCAGGTGAGGCAACAGCAGGCTCGATAAGGAACATCCCTATAAATACACTATATGGACAAAAGTATTGGGCCACTCCTCTTAATCATTGAATTCAGGTGTTTCATTCAGTCCCATTGCCATAGGTGCATAAAATCAAGCACCTAGCCATGCAGTCTGCCTTAACAGACATTTGTGAAAGAATGGGTCGTTCTAAAGAGCTCACTGAATTCGAACGTGGTACTGTAATAGGATACCACTGTTGCAACAAGTCAGTTTGTGAAATTTCTTCTCTCCTAGATATCCCATGATCAACTGTAAGTGGTATTATTGCAAAGTGGAAACGTTTAGGAACCACAGCAACTCAGCCACGAAGTGGCAGACTACGTAAAGTTACAGAGCGGGGTCGCCGAGTGCTGAGGCGCATAGTGCGTAGAAGTCGCCAAAGCTCTGCAGACTCAATAACTGCAGAGTTCCAAACCAGCTCTGGTATTAATGTCAGCACCAAAACTGTGCGCCGGGAGCTTCATGGCATGGGTTCCCATGGCCGAGCAGCTGCATGCAAGCCTTACATCACCAAGAACAATGCCAAGCGTCGGATGGAGTGGTGTAAAGCACGCCGCCACTGGACTCTGGAGCAGTGGAAACGTGTTCTGTGGAGTGACGAATCACGCTTCTCTATCTGGCAGTCTGATGGACGAGTCTGGGTTTGGCGAATGCCAGGAGAACGTTACCTGCCTGACTGCATTATGCCAACTGTAAAGTTCGGTGGAGGAGGGATAATGCTATGGGGTTGTTTTTCTGGGGTTGGCCTTGGCCCCTTAGTTCCAGTGAAGGGAAATCTTAAAGCTTCATCCTACCAAGTCATTTTGGAAAATTCTATGCTTCCAACATTGTGGAAACAGTTTGGGGAAGGCCCTTTTCTGTTCCAGCATGACTGTGCCCCAGTGCACAAAGCAAGGTCCATAAAGGCATGGTTGGATGAGTTTGGTGTGGAAGAACTTGACTGGCCCGCACAGAGCCCTGACCTCAACCCCATTGAACACCTTTGGGATGAACTAGAATGGATATTGCAAGCCAGGCCCTCAGTGTCTGACCTCACAAATGCTCTTCTGGATGAATGGGCAGGGATTCCCACAGACACGCTCCAAAATCTTTTAGAAAGCCTTCCCAGAAGGGTGGAAGCTGTTATAGCTGCAAAGGGGGGACCAACTTCATATTAATGCCTATGAATTTGGAATGGGATGTCATTAAAGCACCTGTAGGTGTAATGTGTAGGTGGGCCAATACTTTTGTCCATGTAGTGTATATCTAGGCTTTAGCCCCTGTGTCCTGGAATTTCCCTTTGTATTAATGAATATCCTATAGCTAGGATCTTTGTGGGAGGAGTCTCTTGTCGCAAGAGAGATCTATTTGCTTTGGGTTGGTCCCAAATCATTCACCAGGCACAGTAAAGTAATATGCGCTGTCCTTGATGCTGAAACATTGTGTCTGTCAGGAGGGGTTTACTTGATCTTGCATTGGACTGGATTTCAGTATAATAACCTATGTGATGGTTGTCTTCAGTTGTGTTTTAGATGATTTTCGGAAAGTTGGGTGCAGCTGTTGTTGTGAGCAATTCCACCTAACCCGATAAATACTACATGTGTTTGGACTGTACAGCAGAGAGCAAACAATAGGTTAAGAGCAAATGCCCCTGCCTTCAGGATTTTAGCTTTTTTTTTTTTCAGTCCGGAGTTTCAGAGTTTCAGATCAGAGCTGTGAGACAATGCGGCCAGAAATCATGTGACTAGCAAACTCGCAACTGTGTGGGCAGATTGAAAAGTAGGCAAATGTACATCTGCAAAAGTTTAAAAATAAAGATTTGCCCTTTCGAAACTCAAATTTCAACATCTTAAAACCTTTTCCCCAACATATGCGATGCACACCAGGTACCATTTACAAGGTTTCAAACCTGGAAAACAAACTAAATACACTGGGTTCTCTCAATGACAAATTTGAAACTCTGAAAATGTGTTTGAGGAACACTGTAAAAAGAGTGCTGCAGTTGAGTGCAGAAAAAGCTCAAATACAACATAATGTGTTTTTAAAACAGATTTTAAATGTTGTCAAAACATTATGCAAGCCTTTTAATCTTGCAAAACCTTTTTTATTAGATTTCAAGCTGTAAAACATGAGATGAATTAGGCTGGATGAACTACAGAGAGGATGATGGTGAGTTTAAACAGGTTTGAGCTGCAAAAGGAGGAGGGACAAGGCATGTTAGCATAGAGAGACATACAAAAGTAGAAGAGATCAAAACTATGGCAGGGAGCTTGTTTTTCCCAGAAGAGAAATAAAACTATTTGGAACTCAAAAGTCTTCCGTCTGACATGCAGGATATCTGTCACAGGCCGATTCATGAAGAGTGTATCGTTGAAGAGTTATATGAAAAAACTACTGTGTCTACTACTAAGTGAAACTACTGAGACTATGCCTTTGCATCAGGAAGCTGGAGAAGGTACACAGTTCTCCTAATGAAACAGATGACATAGTTATCTTGTCACCTGAATATACACCTGACGAAGATGATAACCTCCTCCAGATTACATTCAACAGACCAGTGAAGAGCTAGTACCAACTGTCCTGATGGTTTTAGATGAGACACACTTTTAAGACATAAATGTTGTGCAAGAACTGCAAGACCTGATGAACCAAACACTATACTGTATGTGAGCACAACAAACGGAGTGAGGAAACAGGAAAAGTGCTTGACAGTATTCAGACAAATGCTGGCTCAGAGAATGGCTTAAATGTGAATGACAACCAGATTGAGGACAGCTTTGATGAAGTTTTCATAAGGGCAGCGTTTCCTGAGAGTGAATCAGGCAAATTGTATGGTTTAAAAAATATTAAGTAGTTCTAATCAGGTCCAGTCAAAATGCATTTCACTTATCCCCTTGGGGAAATTTGATCTCTGCATTTGACATGTCCTAACGAGTAGAAGCAGCACTAAAAGCAGCTGTGATGTTCATACTGAACATGTCTGAAAAATGTTCACTGACAATGTTTTGAGGAGGATATTTCCTATCCAAGCCCGCTATCCTACAAAATTATGTTCATGTGAGACAACTCCGCATTAGCAATTTATGCTCAGTGCCAACATTCAGTGCTAGTTCAGGCAGTAATGAGTTTTAAATAGATCAGTAAGGCCATAGAGGTCTGTGTTTGAGTTGAACACTGGCCTTCCCATCTCATCCTACCAGTCACTGTTGTATTTTTTAAAGTGAGCCTATATTACTTTTGCTGAACAGCGTCAACTTTGGCCACCAGTGGCAATTACAGTACAATGGTAATTGCTAAAATGTAGTGTAGCAGTAGAACAAGCATAAAAAAGTCATAAAGTCAGAAAACTGACTCAGTAATGTTAGTTACAAAATAAATATCCAAAGTTAGCTAACAGTAGCTAACAAAAACCACCATAAGCTCAAGAACACACAGTGCATCGCAGTTTGTTGCGTATGGGGCTGCATAGCCGCAGACCGGTCAGGGTGCCCATCCTGACCCCTGTCCACCGCTGAAAGCGCCTACAATGCACGTGAGCATCAGAACTGGACCACGGAGCAATGGAAAAAGGTGACCTGGTCTGATCACGTTTTCTTTTACATCATGTGGATGGCTGGGTGCGTGTGCGTCGCTTACCTGGGGAAGACATGGCACCAGGATACACTATGGGAAGAAGGCAAGCTGGCAGAGGCAGTGTGATGCTTTGGGCAATGTTCTGCTGGGAAACCTTGGGTCCTGCCATTCATGTGGATGTTACTTTGACACGTACCACCTACCTAAACATTGTTGCAGACCAAGCACACCCCTTCATGAAAACGGTATTCCCTAATGGCAGTGGCCTCTTTCAGCAGGATAATGCGCCCTGCCACACTGCAAAAATGCTTCAGGAATGGTTTGAGGAATACGACAACGAGTTGAAGGTGTTGACTTCCAAATTCCCCAGATCTCAATCCAATCAAGCATCTGTGGGACGTCCTGAACAAACAAGTCCGATCCATGGAGGCCCCACCTTGCAACTTACAGGACTTAAAGGATCTGCTGCTAACGTCTTGGTGCTAGATACCACAGCACACCTTCAGAGGTCTAGTGGAGTCCATGCCTCCATGGGTCAGGGCTGTTTTGGCGGTAAAAGGGGCAACTGTAGTGTCTTGCTAAAGGGCAATGGCAGGAGTGTTCCTAATACAAGTGTCTAAACCTAATCTAAACTGGATTCAAAGAGAAAGAAAAAGTCATGCTTGGAACACCTAACAGAAGAAAACAACATCATTATAACATATAATCATGATCTGACATTGTGTTCCACTATCACAAGCATGGCACCAATGTGTGACAAATGGCAGCAGATTGAACCATATTTTGGCAGTATTTGGAAGTATTTGGAAATGTTATGTGCGTATGGAGGGACACCGAAAAATTAGATTCAGATTTTAATACTTTGTTTGGCTGTGAAAACTATTGGAGTACGTTGTAACTGTAACTGTGAATCCAAGCTAATCACAGCTGTGGTTCACTGAAGAAAAAAACTACCTTTTTGAAAATCATATACATCTTTTGATAGTTAAACACTTAAAAATAATGAACTCAATGGGATGGGAATGATGTTTACATTTCACCACATCACACAACTAAAGTTACAGTATTTTTAATACAAAATTTCTTTGTGTTTCGCCAGACAATGTTTTCTTTCTGAGCTGCAGTGGAGGGATAGTGACTGTGACCTTGGAAGACCCACTTGATTTGGCTAACTGTGACTGCTGAAGCCTCATATTAACTTTGGCTGAACTTTAGAATGCATTTTGAAAAGAGCAAGGACTGCAGATTTTGTCCTTTCACAGGCAGTATGGACTGAACCTATCATTTAAAAAAGTGAGATAAAAGGGATTTGGTGATCTGTAATTTGGTGTATGTAAAAGTACAATAGCTACCGTAGTATAGTTTCATGTACTACATGTGATTATTGGTGCTTTGATTTGGTTCTATTTGATCACAGTGCAGAGTGTGCAGTTATCCAGACAGCAAGTCAGTGGAGCTTTGTAGAGCTGTACAGCTCTACAGCTACAAAAGCTACATTATCCTTATACTCTATTCACAGTCTATAGTGCTGACCATGTGGCTTTTATGTGACTCCAAGTATCTCTAAAGAGCAAATGAGTCTCAGGTCAAAAACTGTAGCTCTTCCCACAATTAATGACAAAGATCAAAGTTGTTAGACCAGTGGCAACTGGCCCTGTGGTTGATTAAAAGGTTTAAACACTTAGTTTGAAAATCCATTGACCTTTCTGAGGTGTAATGCATTCAGCCCAGGAGGGACAGAGATGGTATAAAGAAAAATAATTACTCAGGTAAATATGTCATAAATACATAACTTATACAGTGTTTTGCTGACTCGCTGAAGGGAACTATGAGTCTTGTTTTCATGTTGTTTTGTCATTATTGTGTGCTGCTTGTGTTGTACTTAATGTATTTTTGTCTGTCGTTGTGTGATGATGTGTGTAAAGTGTAATGTTGATTTCCCCTGTGATGAACAGTGCTGTGAAAAAGAATTTCCCCCTGGGACAATAAATTCTAACTAACTAACCAACTAATCTCTGCTAGACTCAACAAATGACTGCCACTGTCGGCCATTACATTACCTCAACACATTCAGCAGTGTAGTCCTAGGCATAGTGTGTGTGTTGTAATTCACTGTAGCAGTGTTAACAATGCCTGACAAGAAGAGCTGTGTTTAACGTCTTTTCTTTTGAAAATTCTCTGGAGTCCAAGGTCATATTTGTCATTTTACTCACAGCTGAATTTGGCTTTTGGTTACCAAATAAAAACTGTTTTTATCCCCAAGGCAAGGGCATAATTTTTCTTTGTTTTCAGCAGAAAATTACTTTAAGCCTGACTTTTCATTTTCTTTTGTAGACAACTCTGCTTCTGATTGGTTTACTGACTTAACTTGTCACTTATAAAAGGTTGTTTTTCTTTGTATAAACCAAGATTTTACACACAACAATGAGTTTTCAGAGAACCAGTCTGCTTCTACTTGATCTACACACTTTGGTAGCCATTGAACATTTTTGTTTAAATATGTTACAAGCAATTACTCATCCATACAAATATGAGAAGAGAGTGTTTCTCATCCTTGATTGTGAACTCAGTGGATTAGAATTTTTTTCTTCTTTTTGTTGTCCTAGTAACACTGCGTCTGTCAGCACAATGGTATTCTTGGCATTCACCTCTCTAATCATGTTTTGACGTCTATCCTAAGTGACCTTTTGGATGAGTAATTTCATTGCAGGGACACAGCATTTAAAATTGTTGGGGCATGGTAAAGAAGGATTGGAAGAGCAAATCACAGAATCTCTCTGCCGCTCTCTTTTTGTCTCTGACACACGCGGCACATGCACGTGCACGCACACACACACACACACACACACACACACAGTGCTTTAGCACTTTCATGCAGTTCAACATTAACCGCCTATGAATATTATTTTTGTCATAGTTTTACCATTGTACCCAAGTGGTTTGAGGCTGCTTCGTGAGTGATGAATGCTACATATGAGATCCTGTGGATTGTATTTTGATGTTTTGGCAACATTGTCTTTTGAAACTCTCATGCCAATAAAGCCTCTTTGAGTTTGAATTTAATCAACTCTGAGGGTGTACATTATTTGTACATAACTGCACGGCTCTCACATAGTGTTCTCATCAGTGGTCTATATTAATCTATTGCAAAAGAGTTAAAAATCCTGGAAAAAAGAAAGACACAAACAAGGCGAGTATAAGGTACTGTGAAAGCTTTTTTTGGGCAAGGTGACACTGTAGAAAATTGAATGTGCCATCTGGTACATCAGAGGGAGACAGAGATACCAATAGAGAGACACGGAGATTGCGCAAACACAGAGACAGATATCTACAACAGTGTTAGCTGCTGACTCTATTCTCTATAACAGAGCTGCTGTCAGCCAGCCGAGTTGACTGAGCAGCACTGGCCTCCCGCATTGCTCCACTTCATCTAAATAGAATGACAATACAACTGCACTCCTGAGTCCTATCCCTTCTCTTTACAGCGATAAACAGCCCGTTGACTGTGACTTCACTGTCATGCACTATCTGCATCTGATAAAGCACTGGACTTCCTTGCCTGGCAGTGGGGGTGGAAGTAATAAATTGCTTTTTACAAGTCATACTGTGAGAAGCTGTTTTCTGAACTTCAGTCTTTTGCACTTTTATTCAAGTATATTGTGACACAAGTATTTTACTTCATTGCACTGTAATTCATATTCACTGTTGTTAATGTCCAGTTATTATAAGTGACTTACTGAAAGTTAGTTGAAAACACAATGATTCAGTTTGCATCTTTGTGGACAGTGGGCCCTAAAAGTGGTATTATATTAGCAACCACTGGCTATATTATTATCATAAATACTCAAATAGTGGCCTTGTACCTGAAATGTAGAGAAAGGCCTTTATGTGAAAAAGGTTTATATTAGACGCCTCTGTTTGTCTGGTATGTTGCTGCTCTAATTTGCTATTGACGTTGTTTGCTGTTCATGCAAACTCAACATTTCCTACATCTTTACTTGTCTTGATGATGACGATGAGTCAAGACACACAAACCACTCTGCTGCTCTGAGTTTGTCTTATACAATCACTCTACTCTGATATTTTTCTGATCACTGTTAAGCTACCATCAGTAAAGCTCGACACGTCATGCATGGATGTTTCACATTAAAAGCCTTCCAGTGACTCAAAGGTAATAATCTCTTATAAATGTGAAACATCTGCAGGAAGTGTTGAGTTTAGTTGATACCAGCTTAACAACGAAGAAAATTATAGAATGAAAAGTAGTTGTTGTTGGAATAGTTGGAATAAATTATCTTAATTTGTTACACCACCTGCAATTAATTTAAACTTTTTTTATTATTTGAATACGGGCTTTATTTGAGACTTTGAAGTATTCATGGTCACACCCTGACCTTTCCTGACACAAATCTGAGGTCAAAATTTACCTTTAAACTATCTTCCAAGTTATGGGGTCCAGATATCTCAGCACTGTACTGACAGGAAGACAACACTGACAACAGTTTCACAAAATCTTGAAAAACTGTCAGAATAAAGCACGTATTTCTGGGAACAAGTAAAATGATCACCCACGTAGAAAAATGTCTTGAAGATTAAATTAATTAGTTCTTAAGATGGACATTTGTTGCAGAGTAATGGTCCAATGAGGGCTTCGGTGTGATCGTATCTCTTACAGAAGCTTTGTAATCCAGCCTTGAACTGCAGTGTCTTTTTGGAGACTTTGTAAAATAAATCCATTATAATAAATCCAACACCGAATGTTTTCTGTGACTATCCATTTTTATGTGTTGAAAACGGTTATTGGTGTTAGCCATCCATTAGCAATCACATGACGAGTCTGTCGACCAATCAGAGGCTGAGTTTCTTGCTTGTTGACCAATCAGAGGCTGTGAGGGCACACACTGAGACAAACAGAGGCCCACAGAAATTCACAGTGCCACACAGAGGCGCACAGTAGAATTTCTTTTTTCATCCTGTTTTTGTGTGGTGTCACAGTTGTGGTCCCTCCTGCCAAGGCACTGTATCACAAGCTGATACAAGCAGGAGGGCCTCACATGGATGCAAGACCTGTGCAAACTGTAGGCAGACCAGGCAGGTCAACCTGTCTACCCCCTGGAAGTGTAAGGAGTGTGATCATTGCAGACAGGAACTGCTTTTAGGCATGGCATAACTAACTTTTTGGGAGAAAAACGGATGGAGAAACTGTGGAACAAATGTGAATATTTTTTGATGTGTGTTGGTTAGAATGATTATTTATTTTCCCCCTGGTTGCCAAGACTTGGGAGAACACTTTTCAAGAGCCAAAAATCTTGTTCATTATTGTTCTTTGTGTGATTGGAATATATTTCTGTGAGATTCAATTTCCGTTGTTTTTTCTTTTGTCGTTTTGGTCATTTAGCTATTTATACATTCATGTGACATCACTGCAGCATACATATTCTGATAGCTCATGTTGTCCTGAAAAAAAAAAGTATATAACTTGATTGTGCATTACGGGGTTGAGGCTATACAAGCATTATTACACAAGAAGACCAGGCAGACCAAAAATGGGATAAAATGGCTTAGACCCCAGGGGGTTAAGTAAGTATGTCAGAGAAGATGGATAGGTGAATACAGTGATGAACAATTAATAAATGCATGAATGAGACCATTTTATAGCAGATGACGCAGTGAATGATTATCTTGGCAAACTTGTCTAAACACAGGAAACCAATACATGGATAAAGCTTAAATATTGACCACTGAAATCACTTTAATGCACCGTTATAGGTTGTCAAGTAGGATTGAGAACCCAGAGCATTGCCTCCAATAAACAACATAAACAAGACACATGAACACAAAGGACAATTAGAAAAAGTGATTCTTTTTCATAATGTAAATGCAATCAGTAAGAAAGAGAGAATTGAAAGATTAATTGTATATGGTATAATGAAGCATTAAGAGATTTAATTGTGATAATAATGATGCATGTTATGTATGTGGAAAGCAGAAGGGTTGAAAGTATGAAGTATTAGGATGGAGAGAGAGACAGAGAGATGTGGAAATCACCTAAAAGTTTTGACGAGATGTATGACTAGGAAGGAAAATACATATAAGGGCCTTTGTGTGTGTTGGACTTTACAAGGAGAAATGCTTGTGTGTAACACATACACACAATATGTGTGTGTGTGTGTGTGTGTGTGTGTAACTCCGGTACAACTGTATGAGACAGAATAAAAAGAGAGTTGGAGCAGAAGAATTCGGAGCGAGATGAACACTTTAGATTTACAAAGGATCGTACATCAGCCAGCACACGAGGACCCTGACAGACCATTGTGCTTCTCTGCAAATCATGTATTTATAACCATAACTTTATTCAATGAACATGTTGTGCTCAATGTTGAACCATGTGTTCAAATAGAGAAAAAAACTGTTAGAAGCTATGTTTATTAACATATGCCCCTCAGAAGTATTAGTTTCAGTGTGGTAAATTAACTAATCAGATCTTTCCTATTTCGTAATGAAGACCAACTAGAAGATTAAGGCAATAAGTCACAGGCGAGGGAGCCTCTAGGATCTCTATCATCCCATGGGCACATACTAGGTCACACCATCCTAGAAGAGAAGTAACAACTACTAGAAGTGCTGCAGCATTGGTCAGTAAGAGAAAAATGTGTTTTTTGACCATTAAAGCATGTAAACATTTTCTAGTAGACCCCCAAAATAAAACATGAACCTGAAGCTGAACATAAGATGTCACCTTTAAGGTGAGATTGTATTTAGAGACCTATAATTTTAAATCACAAAATGAATAATTGTCTTATGTTGCCCTTTGTAATATCATCAAGCAATGTTATCCATAAATACAGCTTTAACACTGATGCATTGAGCTGTGAACATTCAAAACCAAATATAACTGTAAGCAGCTGGCTGTGTTTCCACCCTTTTTCACATTGTAGAGGGAAAAGGGCTTCACCTGCTCTATTGCCTCTTGAATAGTCTTTATGACCAAATAAATGCGTTAAATCTGGGCTATAAAAGACTTAACAGAGGTCAGGTTTGAGGGGAACAACCACTGGGCGATTATTCAATGCAAAGAAAAACACCTCAAAGATAAATGTTCTCATTTGCTGGGTGTGACATGGAAAATATAAATGGTGGCAGTACCGCTGCTCTCACAATAACCCTGATGATCACATGCAAATTAAAAACAAACCTATTTATATTTTGCTGCTGGGACTCTGCTATGGAACTGCACATTTAATTTCTCCCCTCAGGCACGATGAGGAAGTATAGTGAAGTTCTGTTTATTAGACGTGCTTATTAGAATATTCATATCAAACTCACTAGTCATTGATATGCATTTGCTACAGACTCTATTGTTACAAATTCAAAATGTCACCGTGAAATTTAAAACAGCCTGAAAGGCATGTTCATTATTTTCTTATTGAAGTGTTGTGGTTTATTGGTTTGGAGATTCTGGCTCCTGGGGGCTGTGGATCCCACTGATATTTGTTCAAACTCATCTCTCAGATGTTTAATTAAAGTTATTAGGAGCCACAGGTGAATCAGTTCATTAGCAGTGAATTGTGTTTTCAAATTCCTTCAGTAACACACAAGAGTCTCACTCTTGGAGAACAGTGCCAGTTATACAGCACTGGAAGATAAATGGATCCACCATCCCACTGCGATTTTTATTTATTTATTTACTGCCTAATAGGTGAACTGGGTGATTGCCTAGAGTGCCATTAGCACATATGAAAAGAAGCAAAGATTCCCCGTCACCTTTCAAATGCCCATCAAAGAGGTTAACAATGTGCCCATTTCATTTACAGGAATGGAGCGTAGGGTCATGCTCAGTTCAACAAACAATAACACTTTTAATGTGGGTACATTTTACAGATATTTATCAAAGCTCTCAGGTATGCATATCTTATAAAACATCCAGGGTGGAATGGAATCACTAGCAGCAAACAGCAAACCATTGAAATGTTTGTGTGGCAGGCTAAAACCTAGTAGTTGAGTAGTCAGCAGAGCCATTAAGTCAGCAAACTGACTCAGTAATATCAGTAACACAGCTATATCTGCTATATATGTAAAAGTTGCTAACATTAGCTTACATTAGCAACCAGAAGCTACTGCTGATACCAGACCAAGTAAGGTTGTAGCTGTATATCCACTGTGTACTGAACTCATCAAGAGTGCATTTTATTCTCTATGAATATAACTTTTGATTTGTAACTGGAATAATGTGTCATTTCTTCTTTCAAAAGTTACACAGCCTTGGTTTAAAGTATATTGGTATTACAGTTACCATATGCAGTGATAAAAGAAGACATAAATGTGTGCTGTAGTGTCATTCTAGCAGTACAAAAAGATGGATATACAAATAAACTGTAAATAAAACCTCTTCAGTGGCACAACATCTTCAAGACCATAGTAGTCCTGGTCCTTTTGACATAGTAGTTCTAAATGTGTACTGATGTGGATTACTGAGAATCTTATAAAAAAAGGTTATTCTGTTCATCTTTTCCAGTCCTGGTGTGACAATGAGTAAAATAGTAGTCTAGCCAAGGGCAGTGTAGGTCATATACAGGTTGTCATTTGCATGAATATGCAGGCATAAAGCAGTTATAGGATCTGCCATCTTACCTCATTGTACACGGTGTCATTCCGCTCAAAGTCCCCCACCTTCCTGGGCAGCACATGGACGTGGACATGCTGTAAGCAAACAAAGAGAAGGCATTTTCTTAGGCAGGTTTAGATGTGGCACTCTGTCTAGAGAGCAGGTATTTTTTCACCTGGGAGTTGTCTGACAGACTGATGTGATGGTTCCCGTAGAGAGTCTTCATTACGGCACAGTACGTTGGAGAAGCCAGAGTGGAGCATTACTGCCTTGCCACAAATCACAGGAGGGTGACTGTGCATTTCAACAAGCATGCTACCTGCACACCGCAGAGACTCCTTATTTTTATGCTTTGAAGGATTTAATTGACCCCCCTCCCTCCTTGTGGTGTCAACCACCCTGCTGTCAAAAACTTGGCCGTCTGTATGGTTAACTTTTATTTCCTTCTCTGCATGGATGATATGGTAATGTCCCTAAGAAACTGATGTATCTGTCAAAGCATGCACTGAGCAAAAAACTAACTGGAAACACTCACTAAAGTATAAACAACAAACTGTTTTCCTTGATACGCATTTGTACAGTCTTCCAATACATATCAGTACATGAAATGAAGCCTTAACATTTGTGGTTATATAGTAAGAGACAAGTAAGTAATCAAGCTTTACACATAAATACACATACATATTTACAGTGTGATTTGTAAAGAAAGACCTGAAAACAACATCATTATGTAAGAATGTAAAATTGTAAAATTATTGTTGGTGGATGAATGGGGCAACAAAACTTTAACACAGGAGACTGCTGTTTGTTTCCCATGTCCAACTGACAGTCAACGCTTTGACCACTATTGTTTTGTCATGACCACAATCATTCCCTCACATTAACCACGTTTATTATTGTAACCATGAAGACAAAGGTGGGCTAAGAGCCTTAGTGTAAAGTTTCGGACAAGTTGGACCTGGACTAAGAACCTCACTGCAAAGTTCTGGACAATTTGGACCCGGGCTAAGAGCCTGGCTTTTTGACTTCAGGACCAGTTAGACCCAAGGTAAGAGCCTTACCACAAGGTTTTGAGAGAGTTTGGGACCAGTTGGACCAAGGCTAAGAGCCTCGCCACAGGGTTTGGGACCAGTAGGACCCAAGCTAGTGCAGACTGACTGCGAGTCTTGTAATGTGTAATTTACCTGTCTCAGCCAAAGTTATAGTTCAGGCCTATTCTTACCATGTTTCTTAGATGGAAAAAGTCAAGTAGAATACATCTTTGTCTTTCTGAGGGTTCATCCCGACAGCTCAGAGGAGCTTTGTATTTTAATGATAGTGTTAAAAATGGCTTTCTTGCCATACTGGAAACAATGACTATATAGTAAACAATAAATAATGATAAAAGACCCTTGACGCACCAGCTGAGTGGGCATGATGATGTATGTGAATATACAGCCAATAGCAAGTGCATATAGGGGATATGACATGAATAAAACAATGAACAGCCACTGTTCAGTGTTTACTGACATCCTCAATATCACTCCCTTCAATCATCAGAAAGTGCAGCCTTTAACACTTGTAGACTCCTGGAAACATTTCTCTGGTTTTAACAGCACATCCAGCCTCACAAAGCTTTTATGATTGCAGTTACACTACTGCATATACTTTAGGATAAATCAGGACAATGTTGGCCTTGTAGCGGACCCTATATAGACATAATGACATAATTCACCGAAACTTGTTTGTAGCGTGGGTTTAGCACGAGCTGTTAGGTTATGGGACTTGATGTGATAATATCCTCACAGAAAATGCTGACTTGCTCCCTTATGGTTACGGTTACGACAGCATTTGTAAGAAAGTGCTTTTTTAAGTGTGTGGGTGAATAAATAGCCACAAAGGTGTGCAGCCAAAAGAGACGTTGTTAATCCCAGCGACTCCTACAGTGGTGACCCTGGTTTTCTACTGGATGTTTACAGAGACGAACGTGACGATGCACGCAGTTTCGCTCAAACTGACGGAGTTTTGGGAGATGCAGCCATCAATCTGGTTTGCTCAGACGGAGGCACATTAGGGACATTACCGCGGAATATTATTGTATCACCGTGGCACTCTGCAGTTCAACAGCAGGCAGAGTGGTGAGCTTCCTTGAGCATCCTTCGTAGCAGGACAAGTATGGGGCGTTGAAAGCTAAGCAAAGACTTTTGGGCTTTCTGAGCCTGCTGGCTCCTCTCTCTGCAGAGTCTCGGCAACAACAAGCTGTCTGAGCTAATGGACAAAATGCTAGCTCTCATGGGAAGCCACAAGCCAGACTTTTTGTTCACTGAACTGGCAGGCTGCTTTGGCCAACACCACCATCACTGACTGTCTGGCTGTGACTCTGACTATGGGCTGTTGGTGGATGTCAAGGGCCTGGTAAATGCTGTGACTCTCTGTTCCTATGCATGTACAGATAGTGGGCCAGACAGCATCAGACTGTCTAGCATTCTCCCGGCCACAAATGAGTTTCTCCGCCTCCTCATGCAGCCCACCTTCTTGTCCTCCACCACCAAACATGGGGTGGAACACTTCATCTCCACCTTCGGCCCACCAGTTTACACCCGGCCCGGTGCCTTGACCCGCCCAAGCTTGCCATCACCAAAGCTGAGTTTGAGAACATGGAACGCCTTAGTATCATTCGCCGCACTAACAGCCCACCACCCCACCGGGCTGTTAGTGGGCTTCACCCCTGCACATCGCGGCAAAGCCTGGTGGCGGGTGGCGCCCGTGCGGCTATTATCGCCGGCTCAACGACTCCTTACCTCTATCTAGTCCCGCACATTGAGGTCTTTTCTGTCCACCTGGCTGGTAGCATCACGTTTTCAAATCACGTCTGCGGCCACCACCAGGTGCCCGTTCACCCGCTAGATGTCCCCAAGACTACATTAATCACCCCGTTTGGCCTCAAAAAACGCAGTGCAGAGTTTCCATGGACACCGTACTGAGGGACCTGACTTCCCAATTTGTCTGTCTGGATGACATACTCGTGACCACCATCGACTTCCTCGGACTCCGCATCACTTAAGACGGGGCGGTTCCCCTCCCATCGAAGGTGGACACTGTTACAGACATTCCACGCCTGCTCACAGTGAGGTCCCTGCAGGAGTTTTTGGGTATGGTGAACTTTTACCACTGATTTATTCCCAGAGTGGCGCAGCTGATGCGCCCTCTTTACAAGGCCTTGATAGGCAAGACCGTCAAACATGCGGTAGACTGGACTGCAGAGAGGGACAAGGCGTTTTTGGATGCCAAGACAGCCCTGGCTAATGCAACAATGCTGGCGCACGCATCACCCAAGGCTCCATTCCCTCTAGCTCGTCATTTGACACTTCCGTTTACTGCTGGAGGCTCGACGGTCGAGCCATGGTCTGCCCGCCAGGAGCGCCAGCTCTCCTTCACCTCGGAGTTCACCACGGACATACAACTTGGTCTGTACTATGCCAGCATGGCTGCAGCTCAAGTTTCAGACCCGGACATTCAGGCAGTGAGGATGGCTGTCACAGGACTGCGGTTGGAGGACGTCACTTTCGCTGACGCTGGCACCAGCTGGCAAGGCCCCCCTGGCGTAGTTCTCGGTGCCTGAAAGGAGGTACGACCACATTAACGTGGACCTGGTGGAACCTTTACCTTCCTCCCAAGGGTTCACACATCTTCTCACTATGGTGGACAGGACCACTCGGTGGCCAGAAGCCGTCCCGCTGTTGTTGTAGACATCTACCAAGGTGGCTTGGGAGGAGCCAGGACTTGGGTCACCTGGTTTGGCGTCCCATCTGATGTCTCCTCTCACCGGGGCCCACAGTTTACGTCTGAGTTCTGGAAAAGCCTGGGGGTGAAGCTCCACCGCACAACCATGTACCACCCACAGGCTAATGGGTTGTGCGAGCGGTTCCATCGATCAATGAAGGCCGCTCTCCGGGCCAGCCTCAAGGACAGCAGCTGGGTCGACAGGCTCCCCTGGGTCATGTTGGGTCTCAGGACTGCCCCCAAGGAGGACCTTCAAGCTTCATCTGCCGGTTTATGGCCACAGTGGCTGGCCGTAAATCAACAATGTTTGTTCAGTTCAACAATTTCATAGATTATAGCCTTCTAGGATCACTTGTAGGTTTTTGAGTTTTTGTTTTGTTTCATTTAACATTAAATCATTTTGTGGGGTGTTTAATTTTCTTTTTTTAAATTGTCATCACCCTTTTGACTCTGAAAGAAATCATGGGTAATCTTAGAACAATAGGGAATTGCTAGTCTTAATCATAACAAAAACACTTTTTGAAATACTGTCATGTCAGCAGTGACCTGTAAACTATTCTGTTTAGATGTGTTTTAACCACTTTTTATGGGACACTAAAGTAATCTAGTTTTTTTTCTTTATTGTTTTGTTTTATTTATCCTCCTCCTAATAGCCATCATACTAGATTATGTGTTTTTCGTAAATAAAGTATGTATGTTATTATGTGACAATATGTTAACTGCAATTTTGGTCAGGTGTGTTCCGTAGAAAGAATTAGGCTGGGGTGTATGTCCACTCTGAACACAGTAGAATTGTTGTGCTTTGATATATTATCATGCTTGATTGTCATCTTAGTTATGATGCACTACCTTCATTTCAATCAATTAAGATTATGTTTTAGGCGAGAATGAAAATGTGTAACAAGGTTAACAGTGATGTTACTCTGAGCTGTGATCCAGCATATTTACATTTTCTGTCCGATAGCCACAGATGGTTCGGTGCTGAGTGTTGTGCTATAAATCCCCCTATGTAAATCTGTGGCCTTGTCCTGAGGTGTGTGTCTGTTTGTGTGTATATATATCATCAAGGGCATAATAAACGAATTGTGGGGCTTTTATTCATTTTTCATCACTACACTGTGATAAACTGTGGAAGCAGGCTGAATGAATGTTTATAAATGCTACAAACAAGATAGCATGTTTGGAGGCATCTCATTTTTAAGTATGCATTTTCTATTTAATGAGGTGATTCACATAATGTCTGCATTATTCAATTTGCCTACCTTGAGGAAAACTTCTAAAGCAGAAAAAAAACACATCTTGGTGGGAGAGCTATTTATCACAAAGGCTTTCTTAATGAGTGCTGAGTGAATGAGGCGGTGGTCGCTGGACACTGTGTGTGTCTGTACGTGTGTGTGTGTTTGTGTATCTGTACGTGTGTGTAATGTGTGTCTGAGCATCTGCATACCAGGAACTGGGAGGGTAGCATGGGTGTTATGGGAAATGAGAGTGGCCTGACGCAGCAGTGTGTGTGTGTTTGTGGCAGGTCCCAGACAGTTAAATGTCCACATACACAGCGAGGGGCACATTGCAAAAGGTGTATTCATGTATCCCTTCTTAAAGGAATATTATTATTATTATATTACAACTTTTACTGAAACATAAAGGATAAATCTGATTATAATCAATATTCTTCTTATCATTAACAAATCCCATGAAAAGACCCAAACCAACAATGATTGTATCCAACTAACAAGTATTGTCTGTGTATCAAAAGCCCGATATATCTTAGTCATCTGTGCTATAGAGCTCCATTGTTGTCTAAAAACATTTAAAAACACTTCAATGAGCCACACAGTTGCACTGGGTGGCATGTTCCATCATTACCATGAACACACACACCAGTGTTGCCAGCTCTCATGCTTCTGGCGTGAGACACACGCTTTCACGTTCAGTCTCACACTCTCACACTGCCCAAACAATTCTCACGCCAAAACACTGCGACAGCAACAGAGATGAACCAGCGAACACATTATGGTCAACGTCCTTCTGGTATAGTAATGGTTAAACCGTGCGAATGTTGGTTACGTATGTAACCCCATTCTATGAGTACAGGCTCTTAAATTACCCTGATCGGTGCGCGATGATTATCGCCTTGTTGATTGGACAGCTGTTCTGACAGAAAACCCTGCGCTGGAGCCCAGAATGCGTTCAAGCAAGCCAGTGAGTGAGTGTTCATATTTGCCTGAGTGAGTGAAAGAGTGTGTCTTCATGTATGTATTTGGCTAAGTGAGCAGGTGTGGTAATGAATGGTGCTTTTTTCCTATCTTTAATCAAGAGCGTGGTTTTTCACTTTGTAATTTGTAATACTCACCCTCAAAACCCTGCTCTCACACTCAAATAGCCCCTGCTTGCGCTTGGATTTGCTCTGCTTCTGCTCAAACTGTATGCTTGCACTCAGCTATATTGTTGGTTGCGCATATTTCCTGTGCTCCAGCTTCAGCCCTTCTCCTCACACTCAGGCTGTTTTGGGGCCACTTTTGAAACGTCTGTTCTCACATTTCTGGTCTGCTCTTGGATTTTTTGTGCAACAACCCTGTCAAAATTCTCTAACCAATAGAATGCCAGCTGTAGTGTTAACCAATGAAACGATCGTTTCCTTGTTGCGGGCGAGTTCACTTTACTTCTTACAGCATCCCGTACGGGCGGTTACTATTTAACCAAACCAAATATATTCTGGTATAATCTTTAGAGATGACTTAAGAACATAAGTGCTTGATATAATTATAAAATTATATAAACTCCCCAGTTTTATTTGTTGTAGAGGAAAAGTTCATATATAATTTCACTATTTGTGGAATTCTGTAAACATTGTGCAATTATTACATTACTGTAGTTCTATTTGAGTAGTTTCAGGAATTCAGGAATCTATAAGATACTGAAATAACAGTATTTTAGCAGTTTATAATACTATGAGAAAGGACTTTGCTCTGGAAAGTTATCATGGCAACAATAATTTGTCTTGACAATGGTGAGGTAAACAGTGGAATTAAACTGTTCATGTTACAAAGTAATCTACCAGGAATGTGTGCTTACATGTACAGTGGGGCAAAAAAGTATTTAGTCAGCCACCAATTGTGCAAGTTCTCCCACTTAAAAAGATGAGGGAGGCCTGTAATTTTCATCATAGGTACACTTCAACTATGAGAGACAGAATGGGGGGAAAGAATCCAGGAAATCACATTGTAGGATTTTTAATGAATTAATTGGTAAATTCCTCGGTAAAATAAGTATTTGGTCACCTACAAACAAGCAAGATTTCTGGCTCTCACAGACCTGTAACTTCTTCTTTAAGAGGCTCCTCTGTCCTCCACTCGTTACCTGTATTAATGGCACCNGAGAGAGAGAGAGAGAGAGTTCTGCTTTCACAGAGGAGGAAAGAAGCTGAAGAATCACAAGCAGGAAGCTGTGAAGAAACAGAGCGTGACGCTAAAACACGAAAGGCCTAACACTTGGGTGTAACTGCATGACGCAAGCAATCAAGACACTTCCATATCTTTCTCCCATTAAGTCCCTCACTTTCTCCTCTGAGCTTTCAACCTGGCCGGAGAACAGAACACTCAAACACCAAGTACAAAGCACAACTCCCAGTGTGTGACTATGATGATGATGTTAGCAAGGCTGCATTTCCAGATGTCTGCGTCCCATTACTGTTCAGGCACTCCAACACGACCAGGTGGATTTTATCACGTTGGCTAGGGAAGCTTCTGCACTTATACACGATGGATGAGCATGCACACACACACACACACACACACACACACACACACGCCGACATGCAAGTCACATACAGTATGAAGCAGCAGCTCCACTGTCCCACAGCTGACCCCACTAAGTGCTCCAATCTGTGTGTGTATATGAGCGGCACAGAGACACAGCGGGTCCATTCAAGGGAAGGAACGGAGCCCAGCTAGCCTCTTTTATCCTTGTATTACTCTGTCTATTCCAAAAACTGTATTAATATATAAATAGAGCTTCCTTCTGCATTCACATTAGGAATGTACAGGACTTAAACAGCAATTTCAAAGCAGATTATTTGGTATTTAAGTTTCCGTTATCATTACATCTCCTTATATAGAATATACATGAAAATACAGTGTTTTTTTCTATTCATTTTATAGTTCACTGGTTTAACTTCACATTCCTATTAGGCAATCACTTGCAAATAACTGACTAGAAGTGTTTCTGTCCAATTAAAGCCATATATCCTCCAAATGTCAACTTTTCATAAAACAAAAAACAGCCTTGCTTTTTCTGTAAAGCACTTTGTAACCTAATTTTAAAACCTTTTTAAAGCACTTGTAAAAAGTGCTATATGAATAAAGTTTATTATTATTTTTTCCCCATTTGAATTGGAAGCCAAAAGATTTCACACCCCTGACCCCATAAATACTAGATTGCAATTTTAACAACTCAACACTGGGGAGTTCCATCAGCAAGGGCATTGAAGATGAGACGTGGCTGGGTCTTTCAGCATGACAATGATCCCAAACACACCGCCCGGGCAACGAAGGAGTGGCTTCGTAAGAAGCATTTCAAGGTCCTGGAGTGGCCTAGCCAGTCTCCAGATCTCAACCCCATAGAAAATCTTTGGAGGGAGTTGAAAGTCCGTGTTGCCCAGCGACAGCCCCAAAACATCACTGCTCTAGAGGAGATCTGCATGGAGGAATGGGCCAAAATACCAGCAACAGTGTGTGAAAACCTTGTGAAGACTTACAGAAAACGTTTGACCTCTGTCATTGCCAACAAAGGGTATATAACAAAGTACTGAGATGAACTTTTGTTATTGACCAAATACTTATTTTCCACCATGATTTGCAAATAAATTCTTTAAAAATCCTACAATGTGATTTCCTGGATTTTTTTTCTCATTTTGTCTCTCATAGTTGAGGTATACCTATGATGAAAATTGGAGACCTCCCTCATCTTTTTAAGTGGGAGAACTTGCACAATTGGTGGCTGACTAAATACTTTTTTGCCCCACTGTATATGATTGGTCAGTGCACTGTGTTGGTGGGTGATATTGCATTCAGTTGCAGGCAGAGCTTGAGCCATGTTCAACCATACATTGTTCTTTGTGGGTCATGTTAACATTCACATTGATGAGTTTTCTAATGTCCTTGCTATTGATGTTTTTTTAAATATCATTAACTCTTAACTTTCAACAACATGTTTCTGGCCAAACACATAACCGTGGCCATACTCTAGACCTAGTCTTTAGTCTGGGTCAGAGAATATCATCTGTGGAAATCATGGACATTTGTATCTGATTACCAAAGCATTGTTTTTAACCGTGAATTACAGGCTGCTAGTACTGTCTTATCTAAGTACACTTGTGTCTTTAATAGGCACAGTGCCTCTAAATTATTTACACTGTTTCATTCTGGTTTAAACCCTGGCAATGTGTTTCCTGATTTCTCCTACCCCAATGATTTGGTTAATTCTTTTAATTCCCTGTGTTCCTCAACCTTAGTTCTCCTAGAAGAATAGATCTAACTTAAAGACTAGAAAACAGCCCTGGTTAAATGACAGTATTCAAAGCTGTAAAAGGAAATGCAGAATAGCTCAACATAGATGGAAGAAATCAGGTCTCCTGGTCGACTTTGTGGCTATGAAAGAGCTATTACTCCTATATAACAGGATGGTGAAAGAAGCATGAACATGCTATTTTTCTGAACTTATTTGCCCATCAGCACATCCCCAGATTTCTAGAGACTGGTGATCAGTTAGTAAACCCGGACTCTTCTTGTGCCTATGCTGATGATTATGAAAAGTTTTTTATCACACTTTGCTGGAAAGGTGGAGTCAGTAAGACTTGGTATTACCCCCAGTCCCACCTTTTGTTTTTGATCATGTGTCATATGAGTGTATCGTCCATCCCTCCTGACACAATTCCAACTAAGTTTTTATTTGAAGTAATGGATTGTATTAGGCCCCATTTGCTTTCTATTTTGAAAGCTCACTGTCTACTGGTTGTGTCCCAGATTACTTTAAAACTGTTTGTGTCCAACCAGTCATAAAAAACCTGGGCTTGATCCTTCCCTCCTAGTTATTATAATCTGATTTTTAAACTGCCTCTTATTTCTAAGATTCTCAAAAAACTTCATAGCTTCTAGCTGCTGTGGAAAACAATAGTATCTTTGAAAAGTTTCAATCTGGTTTCCGTCAGCATCACAGCACTGAAGACAGCCCTTCTGAAAGTCACTAATGATCTTTAAAGGTTCTATATACACGATATTCGCTGTCACAAGAGATGCACCAACTTCTCAGACCAAAACAAATCCACACGTTGGCCACACCTCTGCCTAACCAGAAACAGCCGTTATATTGCTAACCTCGAAGCAGACCAAACCCCATTATCAAAAACACAAATTTTACCTCGCAGATCATAAAACACACTTCTAACTCAACAGAAACAAAATGAAATTCACCAATACCTCTTTGGTTAGTTTTTTCCACGGTTCCAACAATCACCAACTCTAGTTTGGTCGAAATAAACCCTTAAATCACAGAGTTAGATATTAGTTAAATATTCTGGCTCTACCTGCTGCCTCTCTCTGCTGTTGCTGGCACAGAAAACTGCCTATAAATAGTCTATAAATAAACAGTAATAGTAAATATTCAACTATAGCGAAACATTCACGTGTATCGCAGGGCTTTGCGGGGGTTGTATGGGGAGGAGCAGAGCGGAGGGACAGAGCCACTGCTCGCCAACAGACAGCTGTTGAGCGATCGGGAGCTCTGGATGAAAGAGCCGGGGGAAGAGCCGGAGCTTCTGGAGGAATAAACACCTGGAGTAACACCGGAATCTGCTCTGATCCAGAGCCGTTTACCGGCGGGGGGAGAGCTCAGTTTATTTTTAAACTTTTGGGATTAAAAAGTGGAAGTCATTACTCCCCTACTTTTTACATAGAAAATAGTTGTTTGCACCTTTAAATGGATGCTTAAAGGGAAACTCCGGTATTTTTAAACCTGGGCCCTATGTTTTTGAAACAAATTTTAGGGTGGAAATGACAAATACTTACCAAAAGTTTTGGAATTAGTCCAGGTTCAGATTGTTATTCGAAGTGTCTGGCAGCATTACAAAAGGATCCCTACAGAGACAGGACACCAGGACAGAACTTTTGCCACCAGGGTTTTTGTCACTTGGTGCCTGCAGTGTTAGCAGTGAGAAAACAAGAACATACCACTAAAAAGAGAACAAAAATCAGTGATCTCTCTTCTGTGTAATGGAGCAGCATTACTTTGCAGCTTTCCTCAGACGCTTTGTGTCCTTGACACTGAGTCACAGTGTCTTTCGTCTCTTACTGGTGTTGCCTGATTACACTCTCTGCAGATGTTGAGGTCATGGTTCACTGTTAGTTGCTTTGCGTCGTCCTTCAGTCAGGCTCTGGGTGAGCACCTCCCCAGGCTGTATGTCCCGTCGATAATCATCCACTAGTCATCCATTAGTCAATCAGCCACTGCTTGAAGATTATGTGCACTTGAACAGAACGTCCTTCATGCAAAGCTGCATGTTCACCTCTCATCAACTGCACAGATAGACAGAAGTGTCTTAGGAAGTCTGCGTAATGTGTGAACAAGATACCTGCATAAAGCTGTAGTGCACAGATGGCTTTACCAAATAATCATACCAGATGTCTCTAACCTGTAACTGCAGAAACAAACAAGGGAAATAGTTGCCATATCAATTTAAAGGACTTAGGTTGAATCTAGTCTGACAGGCAGACAAATATACTGTGTCATAAACAGATGTGGTCCCCATTAATGAAATGGGGAAGAGAAGGTCTGCTAGATCAAAGCAGAGAGCCCTAATTAGCTCTAAGAAGAGAGATTCTTCCTTTTCAATTCTGTTGGGAAATTAATCAGGATGAGCAGCTGCCAAATAGATTCTTCTCCATAGTAGGAAGAGGATGACTTCAGGCTGATTTCATAACTAAGATTCAATACAGATTACACATGAAGTAGTGGATATATAAGTTTGATATTAAATTCCACTCCCATTTGCTGAACAGTGGTGAGCCTCAACGGCAACATATTTTACTAAATCTGAGGAAAATGTGAATATATTGAGTTTATCGATGCTGAATGAATGTAGCTTTTACTGGGAACTAATGTCCAACACAATTGATGGCCCAAAACCAAAATAGGATTTTTGAAAATGGTGAACCATTGAATGGTTAGTGATATGTTACCTGATTTACCATCCCTAAATAGGCAGATAAAATGTAATTGTTTGTAGTTTTGCCAACAAGTTCTCCCTCCTAAATACAGGCATGTGATTGGCACCCCCCACCCCCCCCAAAAATAATTTATTCATTAAAAAATAATTTATTTTTTTGTAATTTTTTAAATTGGTTTTCGAATACAGAAAAAAGACAACAAATAATATATAATAAAATAATGACATTGAAAAAAAGAGAGAGAAAGAAGAAAAAGTAAATAAATAAATAAACAAATGTGATTATAAAATAACTTTGTGTATACAAACCTAGCTTAATGGATACAAAAAATGGTGGTTAAAGTTGTAGACAATAAAGACTTACTGGTGATGATTCTTACATCCCACAGTGGGAAAGGGGTATAAAGAACTGTTTAGACCATTTAGGGAGCAGTTGGCAGCTGGATGTTCTCTCTAACTAGAAAAGGGTTCCAGAGTTTGTGAAATTTGTTCGTGGATCCTCTCAAAGAAAATTTAATTTTCTCCAATTTAAGAAAGAACAGTAAGTCGTGAACCCATTGCATAAAGCTAGGTGGAAAGGTATCTTTCCATTTTAAAAGGATTAGGTGTCGGGCGAGAAATGTGGCAAAGGTAATACAGTCTGCCTCTGCTTTTGAAAGGGAAAGCGTAGGAGAAGAGACACCAAAAATGGCCAGCAGGGGGCATTCCAGTCTCAAGCGATTCATGAAACATACTTAAAAGAAGGGGTGCTACTTTTTGTAAAATTCGATGGGAAAACCATCCTTACCAGGGCTTTTTCCACTCTGCATACCTACAATTGGTTTGTTGATCAAGATTTCCACTTTATCTTTAATACTGACTATAGGTGTTTTTTTTAAACTCATGGAGATCTTCAGATCTAAAACTTTCTTCAGAGGAATAAAGTGATATGTAAAATGTCTGAATACATTTTTTTTTTGGATATTTATTTCTTGAGGGTCACGAGAAAGTCCATTACTATCCTTTATTTCTGAGATTAATTGAGATGCAGATGACTGGCTCAGTTGATGAGCCAGAAGCCTATTAGGTTTGTCACCATAGTCATAGCAGGAATGTCTAGATTTAAAAAGCATCTCTTCAGCTTCAAACTGTGGAGAGATTGTCAAATTCAGTTTGAAGAAAGAGTCTCTCTATATCATTTTGCAGAGGGAGAAGTTGCGTATTGTCTATCTAAATGTGAAATATGATTACTGATATTAGTTAAAGTAGACAAACGCTTTTTTTAATTGCCCTCTAAGATATACCTTAAGAGTTTCCCAAATTATGCAGTTATTAATTTCAGGTGTGGCATTAATTTTAATAAAGAAATCGATTTGTTTAGAAATAAAATCTAAAACATCGGAATCAGGCAGCAAATGCGCATTTAATCTCCAAGGCGGCTTATAAAGTGGTTAATTAAATGCATATCCATAATGACAGGAGAATGGTCTGATATAAACCTGGCTTGATAACAACAACTCTGAATTGATGGTATTAAGTTCTTATCTACCAAAAAGTAATCTAGAAGAGAAAAAGGAGTAGTCACGCGTGTTTGGATTAAGGCAACGCCAAATATCTGAGATGCCGTAATCACGGAGAAAGGTATTATTTATACGTGAAGACCTCGAGGCGTTAGTATGTTTAAATGTTGATCTATCCAGCATTTGATTTAAGCAACAATTAAAGTCTCTGCCGATAATCAAGCGATGAAATTCGATGTTTGGTATTGAAGAAAGAAATTTAACAAAGAAGCGATCATCATCATAATTAGGGGCATAAACATTTGCTAAAATAAGGGGATTATTATGAATGAATCCTGTTACAATTACATAGCGACCATTATGATCAGCTACCACATTTATACATTTAAACGGGACAGACAGATTAATTAAAATGGCTATGCCTTGTGCTTGGCTATTAAAAATAGACTGATATGATTGGGACACCCAGCTTCAAATGGTGTGATTTTTTCAAATGCGTCTCCTGAATAAAAACAATGTTAACATCCAGATCTTTAAGGTGGAGAAGCACCTGGTTAAGCTTTGAGGGCTTGCCAGACCTCTTACATTCCAGCTGGCAAATTTAATTACTAAGCCTGCTGCTCTGTTGCCATTACTGCCAATGCAGTAATTACAAGAAATAAATTGGACATAGCACTGCCCTGTTATATTCTATGTAATGCCTACAACAAATGTATAAGAAAAAAGACAAAAACAAAAAGAAACCAAAATGTGCACCCCGTGCTTCGATGGACATGCCCATAACACAGCTTCATGGGCTATTGCCTAACCTATACGCTTTAAATGCAGTAACTATTTACAACGCAACCTAAGGTGACTCACAAGAAGAAAAAATATGAAATAGAGTGCAGCAGACAAATTATGTGGACTAACAATATTCGTTGAGGCTGCCATCTCTGCGATATACAGTGCTGCGCCTTTATATGTGACCGGCAACAGATTAAATTAGTAACACTTTTTAAATGAGTTACTCTAACACAAAAATAATGATATAAAACAAGAGCAAGACTGACTGTATCATATCAAATTTCTTTTCTTAAATTATTGATTTAGGATAACATAAAATAAAGATATAGGCTATAAAAAATAATAATAATTCTATAAAATAAATAAAGGCTATATACTTTAAAAAAAATGATTGTTATCTTAACTAGGAATGAGAGACAACCAACTATAGTCTATGACACCTGATTTAGTGTAATGGGCAGAAAGTCCCAATGAAAATTAGATATTTGATTAATTTAGCAAAAACAACAGTTATTCACCAAATTCCCAAGTAACAGGGAAAATTTAGGCACTTTTTGCCTTTACTACGTGTCAATTTCTCCATACAGTCACTTTGGTTCTCAACCAAGTCACCACGCTGGTCTCCACCTGCCGAGGTCTTGGAGTGAGCTGGGTATCTGGAGGTGGTAAAATCCATTGCCCTTTTTGGGTTGGTGAAAAAAACATTCGGTTTCCCCAGGTAGAGTGACTTGAAACTGCTGACTTCACTATGAGCCGATTGACTGTTGAAACAGGTGACATGCCTTACGTTCTAAAACCAGCCACTGGCAACTTGACAAGCTGAGTTGCTGAGTCGCCATCAGCTGGCGCAAGTTGACCTGAGACGGGCCAGTTTATATTGCTGCAACTTTTCCCTGCAACTGTCTTAAACAGTTTCACGTTGTTGTGAATCTTTGGTCTGAACTGGCGTTTAGACACACAGAAACAAGGCGCCTGTCAAAACCTGCACAGCACACCAAATAAACACAAACGTGATTGCTCACTTCGTCTTGTAAAATGCACTAAACAACCTGCACATTCTGCTGCAAACCCATGTACCGGCAGTTCCTTTTTTAGAGTGAGATCATAGGCGTACATATGGCAGGTATGGCAGCTGCCATGCCTTGGAATCAGGTTGTTTTTAAAAAAAATAAATTAATAAAAATAAGAAACAAATTTCACTTGTATTTCCTTAAAATTGCTGTTGCTCCTGAGCAGCTGCCAGTGTCCCCTCCTCAGTCTAGCCAGGCGGCTAACACTACAAATGTTTTGCTGTGTTTGAACAGTTCTTGGTTACCTGCTAGAAATTAGCATGTAATTCAATGCATTCTTTATTTTCTGTTAAGTTTAAAAAATGACTAAAGATAGAGCAGAGTCCACTCTCTGTCCAAGGTAGAGTGCGGGTTGGGACGCATATTTCTGTCCGAACCCGACCCGAGTCAGAGAGAGTAATAACTGAGCCTGACCTGAACCCGACAGGCATTCTGTTATTTATGTCAGAACCTGACCTGAGCCCGCTGCAGTTAATGTGAGCTGAAGCAAATCAAAATGCCTCCATACCGTCTGTGGGGAAGCTGTAGCTGCTGTTTCTATGCTGGATTCACTTATGAGTAGTAACCTGCTGCAGGTGACTGCAGGTAAGAACCACACGGATGTCTTCAGTTCACTCTGTTTATTTTACCAGCATCACATCCACAACCACATTCCTGCACAGCTGTCTGGTGAAGGTTTCCCTGCAGGGTTTTCAGTAGTTTTTTAAACTTCCCCGATGACACTTTTGTTTGACGTCCTCCATCCTTAGCTAGGCTACATGATTTTTTTATTTACCGGCTGTGTGCTGCGTTCACGTGTTGTCACGTAAATAACAAACCCCAGCACTGAACAGGAAGCACCATGTCAAGAATGACGTGACCGAACCCGACCTTAACCCGAACATCATTTCAAAATGTTTGTCGGGTATCCAGCCTCTAGTCCGTGGTGCTGAAATATGCGCCAAAATAGTTACGATGAAAGTCGTGCATTACATGCAAACATTAGGCACTGTGAAGGTGAGAGATTTCAATAGGATAGTAGGTCCTTGATGTTATGTCACATTGCCATAACTTGGCTTTTGATGAAACAACGCCCCTGAGTGATATCCTAACATTTCTCCCAGCAAGTTCTCCCCTGTTGTACTCATGAGCTGCCTGAGTGAAATGGACAGGATTTGAGGACATCTACAGGCTGAAGACTGAAGTTTTTTTTCTCACCAATATAAGTGAGGCCCATATATTACTTTCTTTAAACAAGGGGAAAGAAGAGACTGTCCTCCTCACAAAAAACAACAGCATCAGTCATTTCAGCAAATGCCCCAAAACAACACGTGTTTAAATTGAGTTACAAGGCCTTCTAGCAGTCATAGTAATTAAGATTCTTGTCCAATGGGAGCAAAGAAGAAAGTTAGGTGATGTTATAGAGACACTAAGTCTGCAGAGGGAAGAGGTTGGGTTGGATGAATGGGTCTACCATATGTTGGACTTGAACACTGCAGACTGCTGCTCGTTTCCCGTTTCCTACCGACATTTGTTTCTTTTAACCATAACCAAATTATTTATTCATAAAGGTGTATTCATATTTTGTGGACACAAATTAATAACTTGTGCCACTAAATTACTTAATTTGTTACCTCAAATTAATAATTTGTGTGTATGAATGAACATTATATAATGGGCCTCTTCTCACATTAAATATACTGAAATAACGATATACTGCATGCTGTGTAAAGTATATTCTTGTACCTCAGTTCATCAGAGTAAAATTGTATGAAATCCAAGCAGCTCATGTTTCATTGACTGTCTATGGCCTGACAAACTGTCTATTTTGCTCTATATTACACAGCAGCATGTGTGGACCACAAAAGCAGCCAAAGCTGGACAGCAAAGAGTAAACAAGGAGTGATGAAAGAATGTCCAATTTAGCATGAAATCTGCGTGACAAAGAGCTTGAATACTGGATGTTTGTCCGAGAGCTGAGACAACACAACCAACCATCAGACAAACATTACATATAACCCTCAGGATTTCCTGAGGATGCATCTACAGTACAACCAGAAGTTTCAAAATACCTACACACCTCAGTGACAACCCCACAAACACTAACCATATCACCCAATTGTCATTACTCAATATTCCTCATGAAACACATACTAAGTCATCTCCATTCACCTTTTGTTTCCTTTCTATGTACCTAAGTATATAGTTATGAAGTTTGATTAAATTCTGTGCTCAGAGGGAAGAAGCTGTACACAGAGAAGGACTTTGAACTATCACAGAGAAACAAGTCTGCTGTGACTTACTAACCTGACTTCATCACTAAACAGGCAAGGCAAGGCAAATTTATTTATACAGCACATTTCATACCCAAAGATAACCCAAAGTACCAAAGTACAGACTACAGAGGCAAAAGCACAAGAAACAAATGATAAAAAAACAGAGAAAAAACAATAAAACAAATAATCAAAAGCACAATAAAACAATTTGATTTGATTTAAAAGAAAATTAATTAAAAGCAATGGTAAACAGGTAGGTCTTTAGCTTGGATTTGAAAATCAAAATTGTCAGAATTGTCTCAAGTCTAAATATACAAACTATTTGTGGTGTGTTATTTTTATTTTATTTCTTTTTTTTTTTTACATTTCTCTTTATGTATCAATTAAACAATCAAGATAAAGAGTGTCAATTAGTGAGATTGCTTCCAGTCTTTATGCTAAGCTAGGCTAACCATGTCCTGACTCTGGCTCCATACTTAAAACACAGACATGAGTGATATCCATCTTCTCATCTCACTCTCAGAAAAAAAGCAAATAAGTATATTTCCTAAAAATCTTGAACTATTTCTTTATCAAGGTTTAGGAGTTTGCACATGCAGCTAATGACACTGATGGACTGACAATAGATGCAGCAGTTCCATTAACAGTTTTAACAGCCACTGAAGCAGTCATGCTAATCCTAGACTTTTCCAATCAAAATCCATCATATGCTCCCTGTGTCTCACTTACTGTGCCTTTCGCTTGGCCTTCCATATTCACTGCTAAGAAAATACATTCCTGTGGGCTTATTCAATATTGTCTACTTTGTGCATATTAAATCTAATCATCTTTATCTATACAAAACTCATATATAAACAGCCAGGCTTGCTTAGTAAACAATCAGGATCTATACATAGCCCTCCACATGATAAATCGCTATAATCACCCTGCATTTTCCATAAGACAAAAATAAAATCCAATTCCATCATTTAAAACGCAGAGATTTGTCTTGTGTCTGTGCGACTCCAGGCAGTGAGTTTATAAGAGTGCATTTGCCTCTCTCTTATAGCCTGCCTCGCTCTTATTCAATCAAAGGACCATTTTTATTGCCGGCGTGCAGGCACCTGATTGCAATAACCCAGTTGATAGATGGGGGTGGGCCGCTACTGTAGCAGGTGTGCTATATGCGCTAAGATAATCTGTTTTCATAAAAAGACCAGACAAGTCTCCACATCAAGAGTTGTTTTGTGTTAAAATTACTTGATAAAATATGTAGATTATTTCAGTGAGTTAAGGATCAGTGGGAAACAACAGCTCCTCTATTACTGCCTTGATTGCCTGCTCCCCTGATGTGTTTTCTTGCAGTAAAGGCCCTCGACAAAAGGGTCTGCAACAATATTTCAGAGCTGCTGATATTCTGGTAATGCTAAAATATA
The DNA here is from genome assembly GCA_002120245.1 of Maccullochella peelii. NCBI lineage: Eukaryota > Metazoa > Chordata > Actinopteri > Centrarchiformes > Percichthyidae > Maccullochella > Maccullochella peelii. The sequence goes on from LKNJ01006839.1 coordinate 45,006, forward strand.
ACCTACCTGCTGGTGTGAATCTAATTGAACAAAGCAAAAATGCATTACTCTTTGACCTTGTTTGTATTGCCAGATGAAAGCCATTTCATCACAAACAATCTGCAGATGAAAAATGGGGGTTGTTGTGGAAATAGAAAAATAAAGATCTTTTCAAAAGACATTTTTCTCTTAGGGCACACAGTGAGGACTGCCTTTTTAGGGAGAGGGAGGTAGGTGGCTTTGAAAAAATTCTTCTGGGCAGCTGGACTTTTGCCTTTGGTACTAACTGAATAATGGGGTAGTGCACTTTGGAGCTGATTTAGCAAGCATTTACACAGCAAGATACACAAACCTATATTATTTATATGTGTAGAGGGAGTTATAGTGCACTGGGTAGAGAATTTCAGTACTTTGGGTTTGGAATGTAAGGATTCGGTATTCTTGAAACAATCTAGTTCATATGACGAGTCATTCGACCATGTCTAAAAACAAAAGTGTTTATACATGTTGTGAATGGCCACACTCAAAGATCATAGCCTCTTTCCGGCTGCATCTCAATGCCTTCCTAATCTCTCTTGTGCCTTTTGTGTATCTGTAGTCTCGATGTAAGGAAATGTACAAACGGGGGTTAAGGGCGCCAACTTTTGGACAGTCTCTCCTTAAAGGCATTCATGGCACAAACATGGCACAAAAATAGACAGAAGTAGTTGTTTAAAGAACGAAAAAAGAGAGTTTGAGAGAGGAGTTCAAACTCTGCCTACTTTTACACCTCTGCATGTCAGTCGCTGCATGAAATGGGCCTGATTGTCAGATTGTTGGGTTTGATTGTTGGTTTCTTGAGGGGCATGTGCCCCCTCAAATTTTTCAGCAAATCACCAAGACTTCTGTCCAAATTAGAGGGATAGGCAGAGGAATATGTGTTTGCTCTGTCAATTACATGACTGTGCTTCTGTGTCTGACATGAACAGAACACAGAAACACAGACATAAATCTCTCATGTGAAATAACCAAAACTATTGCAACTTTGGCAGAAAAAGTGTGTGTTCATGTCAGACTGAAATAAAAGAGAAATTTGAAATTAAAGATACTCTTTAAGAGATTTCACGCTGTATCTACTGTAAGTCACTATGAACAAAACTGTCTTCAAAATGAATGCAATGTAATATATCTGGTACCAAAATAGCAGAATAGTACAGTGTAGTAATGTGTAAAGAGTTGAGTAGAGCTTCAAGTTGCAGTGACTGGTAATGATTCTGTACCTCTCTCTTTAACCTATATGGTACCAAGTGGGTCCCCAGTCAGCTACTTGAATCTTTCCATACAGCTTTCAACCGAACCAAAAACCTTTTGGAAAAGATCTCTAAATTATTCAGCCATGCCAAGAGTTTAGCACCGCAAATGCAATGATTAATTAATAGTGTATAACTGTTGCGGAGGCCTCATGACATATTTAAAGGCAGTGAATTATTAAGTTCTCACCTTCACGGTTTGTCCAGCTTCAGGGCCATCCTGGTGTGAACAGGAAGAGGTAATTAGACAAGAGTTGGGAATTCAGAAATATTTACATTAATAATTCAGAGAGAGATTTAAATTTCAGATGACAGCACCTCACTTCTCTCCTCCAATTTTTATTCCATTGAATGATAAATGTTTTTATACACTTACATAAAATGCAGCAATATATATATGCATATACATATATATACACACACACACATACACATACATATACACACACACACACACACACATACATATATACACACACACATACATATACACACACACACACATAGATATACACATACATATACACACATACATATATATACATATATACACATATATACATATATACACACATATATATACACACACATATACACACATATACACACACACATATATACATATACATACACATATATACACACACATATACACACAAACACATATATATATACACACACACACACACATTATATATATATACACACACACACATATATGTATATATGTATATACGTATATATATGTGTATGTGTGTCAATTTGGCTGATATCACACAATCATAACTGTTCACTGACAGTGTATTTCATTTGTTATCCTACATCTGCTCCTGGTAACTAAAGCACATTTAATGTTTGTCTGGTTCGGTATGGGCAACTCCAAACGCTTAGGTAAAGCTGCATTTATCAATATTTTCATGTTAACACTGGATCAAATGACTACGTGTAATGTAAGAGATTGCTCATAGTGATGAACCCACAGAGAATTATCACCAACTCTACAGTTTCCCTCAGCTCTACAGAGCTTTTTATCCTCTTTTAGCTCATTGTTTTGGTCAGTCTCAGTGCTCTTACCAACCTTGTTACCAGCAGCAGCAGGCAGATGTTTTCAGTAAAAAAGCTTTGATAAACACACTGTACACTCCCTGCCCAGCACCAAACAGCAGACAGACAAAGTTAGCAACTAGCTGGTGAACATAGCAGAGCATTTAGCAGCTAAAGAGCCAGTAATTTATCTCAGGATTTGTAAGAGACCAAAACAGAGCTAAAAGGAGAGAGAATATTGGATTTCAAATAAATGCAATATTTAAAAAGTCAACATTATAGCAAGAGATATATTGACTTTATCAATATTTAACCAAAACCACCATCATTATCTAACCTGAACCAAGTATTTTAGTAGTGTAAACCTAACAACACCTGAGATGTGGGACATGAACCTGTAAACCATCCATCCCAATCCCTGTATTCATTCAGTATAAAAATGCCATACTTTCCAGACTGTGAAAAAAATGTTGCAAGTGAATGTAATCCATGCGTTGAATGGTAAAGGGCAGGGAGCGCTTTACAGTGGAGACATTGATGAGCTTGGAAATGGGAAAAGGTCCGAAAAACCTGGGCGCCATTTTATGAGATAGGACCTTTAGGGGCAAATTCCTGGTAGAAAGCCCGACCCTTTGTCCAACACGGTAGCAGGGGGCCACTGATCGGTGACTGTCAGCATGCTACTTGAAGTAGGCCACATACTGCAGCAGGTGGACTCGAGCCTGCCTCCAGGTTCGCCGACACTGTCGGACAAAGGTCAGAGCTGAGGGAACTGCCACCTCCTCCTCCTGAGCAGGAAACAGTGGGGGTTGGTAGCCTAGGCAGCACTGGAAAGGGGAGAGACCAGTAGACGTAGTGGGCAGAGAATTGTGAGCATACCCAACCCAGAGAAGCATCTTACTCCAAGACATGGCATGGGAGGAAGTCATTAACTCTCACAACTCCTTTTTCTCTCTCTCTCTCTCTCTCTCTCCGTCTGGCCGTTAGTCTGGGGGTGGAAACCAGAGGACAGGCTAGTGGAAGCGCCAATGAGCTTGCAAAATGCCTTCCAGAACTGGGCAGAAAACTGTGGCCCCCTGTCGGAAACAATGTCCTGGGGCAAACCATGAAGCCTGAAGACATGTGTAATCATAAGTTCCACTGTTTTCTTGGCTGTGGGCAACTTAGCTTGCAGAACAAAATGAACTGCCTTGGAGAATCAATGGTAAGGACACATGTGTTACCTTCAGAAACAGGCAGACCAGTGACAAAAGTCAAGGGCAATGTGGGACCAAGGTCGGCGGGGAACCGGAAGAGTTCGCACGAGGCCAGCCAGAGGTCGGATGCTGTTCTTGTTCCGGGCACATATGTCACAGGCCGCCACGAACTGCTCCACCTCCTCCCTCATAGATGGCCACCAGAAGCACCACTTGATGAATGCCTGCGTCCGGGTCACCCCTGGATGGCAAGTCAACCTGAAGCCATGTCAACACATCTGGACGAACAGATGAGGGCACAAGCAAACAGTTAGGGGGTCCATTATCTGGACCGGGTTCCTGACCCTGGGCCTCCATCACTCTAGCCTCAATGTCCAAAAGTGCCACAAAACATTTAGGGTGCAGAATCGTCTCATCGTCCTTGAACTTGGCACAGACAGGAGCATTAGAATCCCATAAGGATCTTCCCCACTCCCGGGCCTTGCCCGTGAGCAACGTGATAACATAGGCCACCCGTGAATGCTTAGTGGGGAAAGCTGAGGCCTGCAGCTCCAAAGTCAGAGAACATTGAGACAAAAAGGAGTGACAGGTTCCTGGCTCACCATCATACGGCTGAGGTGTGGGCAGTCTGGGTTCCCTGGCAGGAGCCTGAATAGAGGGTGAGCCGCCAGGTCCAGCAGAGGTTGAAGGAACCTCCAGTCATAACTGCTGCAATTGGATGGTTAAGGCATCAACAGAATCAGCAAGAGACAGCAGGTCCTGATTAATCTGCTGTAGGCCTTGCTGGTGGGTTCCCAGCACAGCTCTCTGGTCACCGACTGTGGCTTGCAAAACCCGTATGTCCGCTGAGTCCATGTTGGCCAGATTGTTCTGTGAGACACTGTGGAGAGGACTCAAGAGCAGATAGCGAGGAAGTTTTATATAAGAATGTTTAATTCGCAAAAGCCACAAACACAAAAGTCTGGGCACAACACAGAGGTACAGACAGGCCGAGGTTGAAAGTCCAAAAGGTGAGTCAGCGAGGCAAAGGTACAGGCAAGGGCTAGGCAGAATCCGGGTCGTCTATGAAAACAAAGGAAGGTCACAGCTTGATCCAAAAAACAGGGCTTGAAAGCTTGGCAGAAAAGACAAGGACTAATGGGATGTGACACTGAAGCAAAAAGTGTGGATGGGAGTCTGACATGTAACAATGTTTTCAGATTTATCTGCATTAATATGGACGTGAGGACGGTTCATCAGCTATACCACAGGTGAAAACAATACTGTTCCCTAATAAAGAGGTACATTTAGATGTGAATTATAACTAAAACAGTTATGTTCTTATCTTAATTACATTTTTTTATGTTATACTTTTTTTCTTTTTCTTTCTTTGAGACTGGCTGCATGAAAACACAAATTCATGCAAAGCCCAGATGTCCCAGTTTTCCACAAGCACTTAAACGCAGAATGCATTTGCGAATCTGTGTCGAGCTGGAGACCGTTAATATAGTTTCAAAACTCCACAAGCGGAAGTAACCTGATCTATGCATAACAGGCGATCTGTGCACACACATTTAACAATCTGTAAATAAATACAAAAGAATGTCACAAATATTTTTAGACATTTATATGCACAGGAAGCTTTTTGAAAGCGAAAATTATCAGATCTATGAAGTAGAATTTTAAAATCTGCACGTAAAATATAAATACTTATTCAGGTTGTGATGTGTGCATTTGAAAAACTCTTTTACGTATTTTCAAATTGCTTGGTATTTGTGTGTGGATTGGAACACACATTTGTGAGTCCCCAAAATTACGCACAAATCGTTGTACACATTTGCAAATCTTATTTTCCATTTGTAGATCATGTAATACACATTTGTAAATATTATTGAGACTAGAGTCTCTCCATACTCCAGAGCACAACCACTTCTTTATCTGCTGACAATAACCTTTAACACTTGTTTTCTTCTCAGACTATTCTCATATTAGGTATGATTACATTTATTGAGATTATACTTTCTTTGTTAGAAGAAGGTGATAAGTGGAATTTGCATGGCTCTAATACACAACACACATCAGAATGGCAAGTGAATAAAGAAATAAATCAAATCTGATGAACTCCATTGTTATTCTTCAGTATTGATGATGAAAAAATAGAGCTTTTGTGTCACCATCCTAAAACCTTTTTTTTCCAACACCAATTAGTATGTGATATTATTATTTGTCACAGGAGTGGGGTACTGCAGAGAACAGTTGCCCCCTCCTGCAGAGAGTTCTCCTTTAATGTGTTGGCTGTAACCTGGGAGCTGTCACAACTAATCTCCTATCATCACTTCTCATCACCTCCTCAGTCAAAGAAAATGATATCCAGGTAAAGATTACTCTTTGCTGCTCTGCTTTTTTCCCCCCTTCTCTCTCCTAACCTGTGAAACAATTTTCTCTGACAGGCCTGCAGAGCGAGTTAGGTGCTATTTTGATATTAGCATATATATCACCAGTTATGCAGAATAGGCCATTCAGTTGGAGACGAGAGCCTGTCTGGGTGTCAGAGTGAGCTCTGTATTTAGTTTCCATCATATGACAGCAGAGCTGTCTCATTCTGCTTTGCTGTTGAGCCAAAAGTTCTATCTTCTTAAGTCATTTGGTCTTTTATTGAGTTAAAAAAATCTTATTTCCTTCAAACAAGTGAAAAAAATCAGCCAATACAATATGACTATTTTAACTTGTTTCAAACACACTTATTTTAAACTTATTTTCTTGATTCGAGTACACTGATGTCTGTATCATTTTCTGTATACACAGTAGAGAGAGATATAGGGACACCCTTTTGTAAAACTTTGACAGATCCCAATCAGATTGCACCACGTCACAAGCAACGTCCCAGAAGTCCCGCCCCATCCAATCAGATAACACATCATTCCCGCTCTTTTTCCAATTTTGACATCCAAACATCCAACAACCCCCTGGGTACGTCCATCCTCGAGCAGGTTAAGGAGAAAGAAGCCGTCTACTATGTGTCTATCGGCTAAAAGAGGGAAGTTGAACCAGGCAGCGGATATATCCTGCGGTAACACGGTAGGTCCGACAAGGGAGCCCATCGCCGATCAAATCGAATCCGGTAAGTAAAAATTTTAAACTTGATAATAACCCGATGTTATCCGCCCACCTGCAGGATTCAAATGAAACTTGACCTCCTGTTTGAGTAACAGAGGAGAGGGCGACGAGAGTTTTTCTGGTGACGCATATGTAGAGTTAGGGAGGGTAGCGGTAGCAGCGGCACCTAAAGCTGAATGTATGATGCATCTAATGCAAGGGGTGATGCAGTGGCTAGTAATAGCGTCTTAAATATGTTAAAGAAAATAAACATCATACAATATTGTATGCTATAGGTTATTAATGCCTCGAGGTATTGATAGTGCTCTAAAATGTAATTTGTAACATATTCAAAGGGATTACTGACATATTCTAAATACTCTGACATTT
>LKNJ01006840.1:0-18057 GCA_002120245.1 Maccullochella peelii
ACAACGTTTAGATAACAAGACAATAATACAGCTATTTCTGCTGCTACGATCACTGCTGCCACCACAGTGGTACTTATAGCACTCTGTGCAAAAACAGACAAACAAACCCCATGTATTTAATCAGCGTTAGATAGAAATAATATGATAAAAGAGATGGATGACACATAACAAAAGCAGTCTCTAACCCAGAATGTTGAGGTGCACCACCTTAGACCGCTGAGCCAACAGACACCTACGTGAGCAGAGAGGCCTGTGGTGCAAATGAAACCCACGCTGCTGTTTCTGCAGCCGTTTCACCTCAACAAGAACCATTTCAGAGGAAACCGAAGTCACAGATGTGGCTTCATGAAAGGACACGACCACACCAGCAGAGAGAGTGAGTCAGACTTAAACACAAACCGACACTTCCTCTGACACACAGGCAGCCTGTGTGTGTGTGTGTGTGTGTGTGTGTGTGTGTGTGTGTGTGTGTGTGTGTGTGTGTGTGTGTGTGTGTGTGTAGGAAGGGTGAACTATAGCAGCAGCCCGATCATTTCCTGTGGGTTTTTGCTTCACTGTTTATTTACAGCACAAAAAGAGAGCTGAGGAGGAAGAAAACAGGACAACATGGAAGGCGAGCCCTGATATACACTATGGGGGCTTTTTTCAAAATGGTTGGGGCCCTAGTTTAAAACTGGGGCACATGTGATCTCCCAAGATGTACTTATTCAAATAAACCATTTATAAAAATTGTGTTAGAAGCCTTTTTATACCACCCACACACAAATTCATGACAGAAGACACATTTACACACACGCACAGACATGGACAAAAAACATTCCTCACACATGCAAACGCACACACAACCATACAAGCTTTTAATTGAACCCAAGGATCTTAAAAACTCACAATGAGAACCTTACATGGGATTTCATCTGCAGTCAGCCATTCAGACAGTTAGTACATCAGACTTTCAACAAGTTACTGAGCCAATAAAGCAGTTATTCAGCCACTAAAAACCACTAATTTAATACAAACAGTAGATCAGCCAAGAAAGAAAGAGCAACCTGTCAATCAGTCATTGAGAAAGTAAAACAGTCTGCCAACTGGTCACTCTTCTAGTTATCAGGCCAGTCAACAGTCATTCAGCCCATAAAGCAGTCTGCCAGCCAGCCAAGACCAGTAAATAGCAGGTTTTACTGCCGCATAATCTCCCATGTAGTAAAATCCTCACTAAGGCGTAATACACTGGCTGCATCAGCTGACACACACACACACACACACACACACACACACTAAAGCTGGGTCAGGGAATGAGATGACTGGTGATCCCTCACTTTTATCATCCTCTCCTCTCATCTAGAGTTAGAGCTGCCATCCCTCTGCTGCCGCCATCATACTCAGTGCAGAACTTCCATACAAAAAAGGCTCGATTTTAGATGCATACGATGAAGTTTCAGCCACCACCAACAGCCGTCTGACCTTTCACAGGTGGGTCCTTGAGCAAGGCACCGAGCATTCTGCATGCTGACTCTTGCAAAATATTACACAACCACAGTGCCTTTTAAAAAAAATGAATACAGCATCACAAATGTATCACTTTTTATGAAGCATTTAATGTAATCTGCAGCATCTTAGCTATCCCAAGAACAGTCGAGAGCAGCTCCGGGGGAAAGTCAGCACTATGACTGTCAGTCTTTCATATCCTAACTGTGTGTGAACTTACAGAGGAGTTAGCGTTCTTATGAGGAGTCAAATATTTAGGTGCCGTGTGATCACCCTGGGAAACAGAGGCAGCTAAATTGCTAAAACATAAACATGTAAACAAGAGCAATCCAATAGTATTACAGTATATTGTAAACACAAATGCAGAGTCTGTGATGAGTGGCATGCTTCCCCTCCAATAAGAGTTCAGCTGGGAGAGCATACTTCATACTCCCAGTTTAGGCTGGTATTTAATCTGTCTCTACCTCACTTCCTGTTTTCTCCCTCCCTCCTCTTCTGTTATCTTCTCCTATCCTCCTTCCCCTTCATGAATCTTACTTTTTGTTCTCTCCTTCCCTTTCCCTTCTCATCTCTCCCCCTCTGTCTCTCGGTCACACCCAATCCTTCTCAATCTTCTTGTGTCACCCTGAGTCCTCCCTCCCTCCTCATCACTTCCACTGTGCTTCCCATTTTTTTTAACCCATCTCCCCACTCCAGAGCCATGAGGCAGGCTGGCAACGTGACCCACACAGCAGCAGAGACAAAAAAACAGAGGGACTGTAACCAGAGATAGAGAGACATAAAGATAGAGCAGAGAAAGAGAGAGAGTAAAGAGGGATATCTTATAATATCAGTGGCGACCTTCCTGGTTTATGAATTTTGAATTGTTGCAAGGAAGGTGGCTGAGGTAAGAAAAACAAAAAGTCAGCGAGAGTAAGCAGAGCATAACAAAAGCAGGCTTATTCACTTATGACTGCCAATCCATGTACAGTTTAACTTGAAAGTTAAATGAAAAGCAGCAAGAGTATCTTAAAAGTTACCCACGCTGCCTGGTAATGGTCAGTTGTAAAATATCTGTAGGAACAAGTCAAATAAAAGTGGATTTATTAACTTGCACAGCCCTAAGCATTTTTACAGCTCCGCAGACATTTTACTTCTTGCTTGTATCATCAAGGTATCAAAGTACCACAGGACCAATGAGACAAATAGATACTATAGATAGCAGTGTCATCCATTACCTTCACAGCACTTTTGCTCCGTGTGCATCCAAAACAGAATTAACTGAGCAAGATGGAGTGAGACAGATCATATTTCATGCTGTCAAGATATCTTCAGAGTGGGACATCCCGAGGAATGCCTTTCTCTGTGTGTGTGTGTGTGTGTGTGTGTGTGTGTGTGTGTGTGTGTGTGTGTGTGTGTGTGTGTGTGTGTGGCAAGCGAGACAGCTGAAAAACAAATGATGAAGCACAGTCTCGACATGATTCATGTTTCTTGCAGAAGTGATGGCAGCCTTTTCCTGAGGACTTCTACTACTTCAGCACTGACAGCAGTACTTAGCTGGGGCTTGCTGCATGACTACAGTAATCACACTAAAGAACACCTCCTTGAGGATTATTGCTGTAGTCCTCACTGTAATCTGTCTAGACTAATCCATGTTGGCAGGCATCCATACATATCGACGTCCGATCCAAAAGCATGCCATTTGTATCCTGAATTACACAAAATGACCGAAGCTTCTGCAGACAGACATTTACAAGATGTCAGTTTCAGCCATTTCAGTTAATGTGGACCCCCCTCATCTATCATACAGCTGTTTCTTTTGTTACTGTATGTCGTTGAGCTCGTTCTACTGTTGCAAATGCTAAAAATGTCTAGTTTAAATGAAATCAGTTACCTTTGCTTTATCTTTGCTCAGACGAGTTCCAGCCAGTTTTGTTTCCCCATTAAAAGTCCTTTAGGTAGTCCAGTTGGTATCCAGAGCTTATCCACTACCCAGATTGTATTAGAGGGATTATTTGCTCCCTGTGCCAAGACTTCAATTCTGTTAATGAGGGCACAGAGAGCGGCAGCATGGACTCAGGTCACTGACAATAACACAGATGCACACTGTGTTAAGTCTACCTGAGGGTACCACATGTTGCAGGACCTACATGTACTTTCTGATTTGTACCCCAGAGCAGTCTATCAAATTTCCCCCCAGAACTGACAATGTAAAATACAGAGTTCTTCTCACCATTGGTCTCATTTGTTTGTAGATACTGTATAAATGGCTCTTATCCATTTATCTGTTATTGTTAAATGTTTCACACAGCAGCTGTAACACATTTCACAATCAGCCTATTTGATAATGAAACAGACTTACACCTACTAAATTCTAATAAATGTAAGTTAATTGAACATTTTGTCATCTTTCTCATTTTCTCAGTCAGTGTATTGGCGACTGTATCTGTGGTAACCACCTGCTTTTATGCCACACACACACACACACACACACACACACACACACACACTCACACGAGTCAGGTTGCATATCAACAATACTGCAAACCATCGGACACCTTGGGTGCACGCATACAGAACACATATTGTACACAGCAGCGTCCTAGCAAAGCAATTCAAAGCAAAACAATTTCATTTAATAACATGCACAAATGATGGTCAAGTTTAATTTAGATTTGTCCAAATACAGGCTAAGAGATAAACTGGAAAATAAACCCAAGCGTTTTAACTTTGTAATTGAGCTTAGTCGCCTTTTTAGTTTGACATATCCATCAGTTCATCAACAAGTAAAATAATAAAAAGCCTGCTGATTAGACTAAGTGGAGGTTGTGGTTTCTTTTTATTAACAACATCGCTGTCCCAAAACACTCAACTGGCTGATACTATTTTCACACTCCTACAGTGACACTGTATTGTCCCACTTGAAAGGCTTCCAAGTGGCTTTACAAATCACAGTTGGCTCAAACTTCATAGTGATACCTATGAGCAACTGATACGTTAAATCTGAAACTCTGATCGTGACCTGTGGCCAAAGGCTCATGTAAACAAAACAGACAAGTGGCTCATGTGCGGGCCTTCTGTATGTACAGTGCTTCTATGCCGGTGTGTTTGTTTGTGTGCACATGTACCAGCCAACTGGGTCACTAATGACCACATGGCCAATTAGTGGAGCTAAACAACAACCAGATTCCCTCCTCCACAGCCTGAAACACAACAAGCATTCATCCAAATAGTCACAGACAGGAAAACTATGAGGAAAATCTGGACTGAGGGGCCCCAGTAGCAGCAGACAAAGATGTGTATCATCATGCGCGTGGGGATGCCATTTCTTTCACCCTGAATAACCGGTCCCACATATTTTTGTCTTTCACTGGCTTCTGCTCAATAAAGAAGAAAACGACCAAAGGAAAGATAGTATTAGTATAAAGATACTGCTACTGCTGCTATTGAATGTTTACAGACTTGTATGTAAGTGATAGCTAGTGATATGTTATGCTCAATTTATGTTATTAACTTGACTCTTCTTGGGGGCGGGGGTTAAATAGGGCTGCAACTCATGATTATTTTCTTTATCAATAAATCTGTCAATTACTTTTTCCATTAATAGTTTAGTCTATAAAATATCAGAAAATAGTGAAAAATGTTCAGCACTATTTCTCAGAGCCCAAAGTGACCTCTTCAAATTGCTTCTTTTGTCCGACCAACAGTCCAAAACCCAAAAACTCTTCATTTACTGTCAAAAATGACAAAGAAAAGCAGCAAATCCTCAGATTTAAGAAGCTGGAACCAGCAAATGTTTGACATTTTTGCTTGAAAAATGCCTGGAACGATTAATCAATTATCGATCATAATGAGTCTGTCAATCAGTGTTGTTAACCGATTAGTCGACTCATCATTTCAGTACTACTTCTGGATGTTTGTTGGGGGAATGTTGACAAGCTTTGAATATTCAGGAAAATCCTCATTTGATTAACGCTGGTTGTTGGTTGAAGTTTTATTGTTTGTGTCATGTGAAACTAAAGTTACTGTAAATAACGTACAGAACATTCTTTGTTGCACTGAAATTCTCTACAAGGCAGTCGGAGATCAGAGGTCAGGATCAGCTGTACAACAGCTGGAGCTGTTTGGGTTTTAATGTCTTACTCGAGGACACTTCACAGGATGGGGAGTTGTTGCAATTGGGGTTTGAAACTCTGTTTACTGTAAGCTTGTTCTGTAATAGTGTTTTTGATAAACATGTATTTTCATGTCACTTTCCAACCTGTTCGTGTCATTTCAGCTACTGATTGTTTTAAATTCTCTTTAGGAAGCATAGATACAGTGTTTGTCTAACTTACAGCCAAGTTATGATAGTTCAAATGTGTGTATTTGATGTGTGTGTGTGTGTGTGTGTGTGTGTGTGTGTGTGTGTGTGTGTGTGTGTGTGTGTTTGTGTGTGTGTGAGAGAGAGTGAGTCATGAGTCTGGAGTTTGGATTTGTCACAGTGTGTGTGTGTGTGTGTGTGTGTGTGTGTGTGTGTGTCACACACTGTGACAAATCCAAAAAGCAGAATTAACATCACTTGACAGGTATGGTGGCCAAATTTAGCACACTTGTTGTCATGATAATGTGATGCATTCATGTATGTGTGTGTGTGTGTGTGTGTGTGTGTGTGTGTGTGTGTGTGTGAGTATGAGTGGACACCTTAGAGTGTGTGTATTCGCGAAACAAGAGTGTGAAAACAGGTTGACATTAACACCTAAGTGATGTAACTGTGAACACACACACACAGCCATTACGCCTTGCACTGACTAGGAGACACAAACTGACGCCCTGACTCATATCACAATTGTAATTTCCTTATTGACGTCAGAACAGTGCGCACACCAGGAGAAAAGGTAGCGATATTATAAAATGCAGTTTGTTTAAACTATATATATTAGGTTGGGATAAAAAAAATGTAAAAAACTATTTGAAAATATTACCTTGTGTTCTGAGAAATTGTGATGGCAATTTTTATCTGCCATTTTATAGACTAAAAATACTCCACAGGCTAAGTGATAATGAAAAGAATCATTAGTTGATGCAATCAACAACCTTGTGCTGCAAATATCAAGCATGTTTGATAAGGACAGAACATCAACCTTCTCACATCAAGGTAGCAATGAGACCTGTCAACATACTGAATCTCAAACACAGTGAAAGCCCGTCTCTACTCTTTAGGCTGCCTACAGGACGAAACCCGAGCTGCTCTCACACTCATCCATCCTGTCTTGTCACAGCAGAGCACAACAGAGCTGGTTCTGACGCTAAAAGAGACCTTTGGATTCCTTCATAGTTCAGTTCAGCCACGGGTAACCCCAGAGGGTTCCACGAGGAAACCCTTCATAAAGAGTCCATTAACACTGAATGCACTTCCATGAACCTCTAGCTGCTGTCACGTGAACTCAAATGTCCAAATGTGTTGATTTTTCATGTCTCAACTTCGACCAAATGATTACATGCTCCTAAAACAGAATATAATAACTTATAAGGACAATTAAAATCCTGCCACATATCCCCACTAGCCTCTTTCCATATGTATTTTTTGTTGATTGTGTGGTCATTTCCTAGGTTATCAGCCTTTAATCTAACAGACTACTCAAAGTAGATGTGGTTTGAATGCTCGAAAATATGAGGATTTTAACAGAGCAAACCTCAGCCATGAACTTCCAACATACAGACAGCACATTAAGTGTCCCACCAGGGATACAAACATTCTGGACCATTGCTACACCACATTAAAAGGACGCCTATCGCTCTGTTCCCCATGCAGCTTTGCATGGGGAACAATTGAAAAAATGTTTTTCTATAAATAGAAAATGTGATGATTTTCAAAAAGGGAGGCAGTGACATGGGGCAGGACTTAAGCCATCTATTACTGTGAATGGAAATAATCTTGCAGCTATAAAACAGATTTGACTAAAAGGCAATAAGACAACAAACAGAGCTCCAAATTGCAGGTGCATTGGTCAACAATACTGCAAGATGACAAGGGAAGAGTTTGGAAATGACGACAACATAGGTAAAGTTCATTAACAAAAGTTGAACAGAGGTCAGTTCAAATTTCAAATGAACCAAGAGGGATATAAAGCAACTATCCAGTATATTAGGAATCTAGTTCCTTCAAAGTTAAAATACTTTCCCATGGAGTCTTATTTTGTCTACAACTTCAAATACTGAGGGATGAACCAATCACAGTTGGCTTACCTTGGGAAGGTATGCAGCGTTTCGTATCCTGTCCACCATCTCCTGGCCCTCGGGGTGCACAGCAGCCACATGGGACCACATCCTCTCCCAGGTTACGCTCTCAATGGGAAAACCGGTCCTGTTAACGTAGAAAAGAACCCCTCCATCCTTCTCCTCTTCCTCCCCAGGAGACCGGGAACTGTTGTTAGGGGGCGAGGCGGAGGACTCCTCCTGGGTGCTGCAGCGGAGGAGGCAGTGTGAGCTGGTGCTCTTGGACCGGCCATGCCTGCTCAGCTTGGCCGGGGAGGTGCCGGTCCGGCTTGGGGAGTTGGGTCCCGTCATTGATCCCAGGAGGGCCAGGAAGAGGAGGAGGAGGAAAAGTCAGGGCAGGCAATCCTCCTCCAGCTACAAGAGCGTCTTCTTGTTTGTCAGTGTTGGACAGTACATGTTGATCTTAAAGGGTAAACCTGGCAGGGTAAAAAGAAAAACGCAAACTCTTCAACCATAGTAGAAGACATTTTGTTTCCTCAAAGCAGGCTAAAAATGCCATTATGCTTTTTGAAATAGGTCTACAGTATAGTACAGTTTCTGTACCATAAGGATCAGTTCTAAAAAATGTTTCCATAAAAGGTACAGTAGTGTTTTAATAAGGTGCTTCCTGCCAAGTAGGTGCACAGAAGGTCCAAAGAAGATCTGCGTCTGCCTTTCCTATTTTGGAAGAGGAATGATGGTGCTACAGCAGAGTAGGACGCCTTGACAACATGACAACAAATCCCTATAGGGAGACAAAATGTAGCAACAGTCGACCAAGATTGATTTCTTTCATAGAAATCCTACAATAAATGTAAAAAGCATAAATATGACAGAAAAATCTAAAAATTGAATAGAGAAATCCCAGGCCCAAACGGACTCACAGAACTTCATATTAGGTGATAGACAAAACCCTATTATACATGATAAAAATCAACATTGAGAATCACACAAGTAGCCTAGGGTACCAAAGATGTAAAATACACTGTGAAGTACAAAGAGGTTATTATAAAATCAACAAAGGCGAACACAGTTTTAAGACTTAGAAACTCTACCCTACAGAACGATAGGGAGTCTATAAACTTATTCATGAGTATAACAGAAACTAATAATTTATTTTAAACTTACATTTACATTGACAGCATGCACACAATTAAAGACATAACTTATTGCTGAACAAAAATGTCTTAAAAACTCAGTAGCGGATACCACAGGAAGAAGTTCATATTGCTAGCAGGGATTTTTCGTTAGAATGCATCCGCTGAAATATCTCAACCGTTATTAATCAAACCATACCGTATTTTCCACCGGGGCTCCGATTTCAGATAAACGACAGACCCTGCCGTTTAAAAGGCATTTCACTCGAAAACCACACAGTGAGGAGAGGTAGGTCCCATTCATAACAAGGCGTCGCTGTCCACCACAGGATGTAAAGTGTTGTTTTGGTTCGAGGCTTTGTAACTTCACCCCTTCTTGTGTGTGTCAAGCTAGCAAGAGCTAACAACCGTTGTTGGGCTGGTAATACGGAAGATTCCACTACAGTAAAAGCAGTACGTTCGTCGATCCTGCGTATATAACGAATAACTACTACCAATCGTTGCAGCATTCTCATAAACCCATTACGCCTTCGTCTGTAAGGGTTTTAAGTGTGTCAGTAAAGGCATTATCGCGAAAACTTCAACCAAAAAAATCGTTTTCTCGTCGGCGCCTTTTTATTTTGAAAATATCTTCCGGAAGTCCTTCTGTTTGCTAGCTAGTTCACACTAGCGGGGGCCGTTGCCTCCCACCACCCCAGTCCGGGAAAATGACCTCCTCTGCGCATTCCCCCAGTCCGCAGTCCTTAAGGCGCCTCGGTATCAACTATCTTCCCAGAAAATCCGACTTCATGTTGATAAAGAAGGCTTCTTCTATCCCTCACATGTTTAAATCATTGGGGATAAAACGGTCCTACTTGCTACCTACCGTTCTCCTCTATCTCTCCGTTGTACGTATCCCCGGCAGCCACCAACGTTCGGCGGCCTCTCATTGGTCGAGCCAACAAAGAGGGGCGGGGCCGGCGAGTGCGCTCCACCATATTTGGAACTGACGGCGCTCTCTCATTGGTGGAATTTGATAGACGAAGGCGTCAACAAGTGATATATCTGCAACAAATGGGATTTTCTGCCCTTTGTTGCAACTGTTGATTTTTGTACATTTTGTTCATTTTCAGGTGGTCTTGATAGTTAGTTGTTAGTTCTCAGAATAGAATAGAATTGAACAGAGTAGAATACAATATAATTACTGTTAAAACAACTAAAGTCTGTCCACACACCTCACAAAATAGAGACAGAATATGGGTTTTAATAAAAGTTCCAAATGTGGTTGTAATAAGGATGACTACATGATGTTACAGGGAGACACAATGTTCATCTCATTGCATACAAAGGTGACAGGTGAAACATGCTTAAAAAAGTTATAAATAAAACAACTCTTAACCCTTGACCTACCACCAAACAATACATACATTACTGCACAATAATGTGCCTGACAGCAACCTCATTGAACAAAATGTATCATATTGACAGTATATGACAATCAGCCACATGAATTTTGGGCTAATACTTTTACATTGCGGTGGTAACTTAACTTACAACTCCCCCTTCTGGCCTTGTGGACCAAAAGCTTATTACAGCAACACAGAAAGGAAAGGTGAACACTTGGTTACGTTAAAAATAACACTGCAACATTATAATACTAGAAAATAACAGCTGGGTGCAGTTTCTCAGCTGTATCAGAAACAATAAACGCTGCACACTAAAAAACTGGGTTAGAACATGAGGATTAAGTATAAAATATTCTTCAAGATTTGGGATTGCATAGACAGTTTCCCTACAAGAGTAAATACAGTACCACTAAAGCAAAGTGAAAGGAGTGAATTCTGGTTAAATTCACACCAAACTCACTCTGGTAATAAAAACTGACTTTGTTTTCACACCAGAAAGCTTTAACTAATGAACTATCAATGTAAAATAAATGTAATGATATTAAATGTAACTATACTGGGTTGTTTTTTTTTGCTTTGTTGACGGTGGCGTAGAGGTTGCTGGGATCAGCAGAGGCTCCAGCAGAAGAAGAGGAAGCTTTCACAGTGCTGTAGGTCACTGCATCATCATCACCCCAAATCTATAGGCCATAAAAGGAACACAGTACAACACATAAATTACACATCAGGACATGACACAGCCGAGTTCACCACAGCGAGGCAACACAATGAAAAGATAACACAATGCCATGCAGCCAGCATCCAACACCACATTAACACAAACATTTAATAATGAAATACATTAAATACACACAAAATGAAACACAAAATAACCCAGTAACATAAACACAACAAACTGCAACATCATCACATGCAACACAGCAAACATTGCACACAATTTAACACAGAACGGCCGACATCACAATCCTATTAAATTTATAGGGGATTCTTTCATACAAGAGCTATTTTTCTTTATTCACTATTATATCAGACAGCTTACCCAGGCTTTACTGTTGGTGTTCCTGGTGCAGCTGATGGAGGCGTAGAAAACATCCTCAGGATCAGCCTAGACGGAGAAGACAACATAATGGCCGCTCAGTAACGTGGATTTATACTGACTCACTCTCATACTTTTCTTCTAGCCTATCACAGTCATTATCTGAACTTCTACCTTAGCTGAGGAGGTCATGTTACGTATCTTGTGTCTGTGTCAAAATGTTGTTGTTGAGTCCTGGTTCGGATATTATCCGGGATATGATGTTTACATGGAACATGAGAAACCTGGTTATTCTTATCCCTGTTTACATAATTCTAACAGTATCCAGGTTTCTGATCGTCTTCCTGCAGGTGTGTCTTGATTCCTCACTATCTCAACCACTATGTTCCGTATGTTCAGAAACCAAGATAAGATGTTTACATGCCACAGGATCACGGTTTCTACTCCAGGTAGCATATCCAGGTTTCTCAAAACCTGAATACGGTCTTATCCAGGTTTCTGAAACCAGAATATGGTGTTTACATGCGCAGCACATAACTGGGATACTCCAAAAACCTCATCATGACCAGGATACTAGTGCACATGTAAACAGCACTAATTGATGACCCTAGGCTTCGTTCTGTTCTATTCTGGTGTTGTCCAGTTGCACCATTCTCCTTTGTCTTTTTTCTCTCTTGCAGGAGGTCTATCTTACACATTTATATTTTGGAGAACAAACACACATTTCTATCAGTGTATCTTTGTGCAGGGTGTAGTGTGTGATCTCACCGTGTCCTGACTGGTTTCTGGACCAGATTGAGTCACTGCAGGGTTTGAGGTCAGCTCCTGGAGAAACACAGTCCGGTTACATTCGATCAAAAAACATCTTACAGTTCAGTTAATGCAGATGTTTCCAGGGTACAAAGCAAGCTGTACAATGTATGCATTACACAGTATCTGCACGTTTCATTGTCTCAGGCAGTGCGTGATTGCCAAACCAATTCAACTCTACTTCAGTCCAGCAGATAAATTAATCTTCTCTTGACAAAATGCAACCAAATAGAACAATAAATACTGTCACTATGATGCTTATAGTATTCTTATTTATGACTCTGTGTCAGGGAGAAGTTAATGAAGAAGTTGAAACTCTATTGGCATTTTGAAATATATGTTGTTCATCGTCCTGCTAGTGACCCCATTCTTCCTTCCAGACTCTGAAGATCTGGTGTCCTGGGCCAGTTGCTGGCTTTGCCCAAAGGGTGGTAAAGCCGTGGTGTTGTTGTTGTATTGGGCTGCATCATATTGTAAGGTGTACTTGGTTACTATCGTTCGCTCATATGTCAATAGCTGTGTTTGACTTTTGTTACTGTAACCACTTAGTTTCAATATAATATCATTATTTATTATTATTCTCTTTCCACAACTGTATGGAACCACAGTTTCACAGTGAAAAAGAACTACCACAAACACTGATTTGCTCTATATTTGTATAAATACTGTTTAAAGCGATGATTCAGCTTTTAAACTTACAATGTTGTCGCTCATCTGTGTTTTGTTTGCTGAAAAGACAAAAGACAGACGTTAGCTTCCACAGTGAAAATCCTGGTTGATCAAAAAAAGTCTTGTTGACTAGATCTGCGTATATTCTCACCTTTAGCTCTCCTGCGTCTGACGACTGCAACAACAGTTATCAAGAGTGCTGCCAAACCCACAGCCACAAGGATGTACCTCCACCAATCTGGAATGAAAATGAAAACATTACACCTTTTTTTATTGGTCAAATGTCGGCCTGACACTCAATATGTGATGGAGAGAGAATAAGATATTCTAGAGACACAAGATTACTGTACTTCTTCCCATTGTTGTAATCGTCTTTGATTTAGTTGTTGTTGCTACTGTTGTGTCCTCACCTGGACAAATAAAATGACAACGACAAACTGTTGAGTGATAAAATACCTTTTGTTGTCCATCACTGAAAGAGAAGGAATGGTGTCATCTAAAGACTTCAAATCCATCAAATAAACAATGTGGTGTAGTTTTCACATCAGCATCAAGCGATTTTAAACAGATCATCATATTCTCACCTGTTGTCTCACCTGAGGACTGACGGCTGAAGGTGAACAGCTGCACTTCTTTAGTGTAAATATCTGTCACATTACACGATAACTTATAATTCTTTGATGTGTAAATCTTAAAGGTCACAGTGGCAGAGCAGTCAGTCTGTGATGTCTTCATGTCTTTGTTATCTTTGTCCACATCGTTACCCTCAAACAGCCACTGCACTGTGTGTTCACACTGTCCAGGTGTGAACACAGAGCAGGTTAACGTCACCTTAGAAATGTAGTTGTGTTCTGTTCAGTCACTACCTTCTTGTTGTGTTTGCTTGTTGTTGTTTGCAGATTCTGTCTTGTTTGTCCCTGCTGATGGGCTCATGTTCACTAATGTCGATTTATTTCTTGTTGTCGATGATGTGATTTAATTGTAGTTGTGGATGTTGCATCATCACCTTAACGAATACGACAACAAAATGCAACAAACTGCACAGTTTAAAATAATCTGCATAAAACAAATGACAGAGAATGATGTGATATTAAAACTTCAGATCTAAAGAAGTAGTAGTGATACTTTAGCAGCTGATGATCACAGAGAAGATGATATTTTACTGGTCTGAGACCTGCTGGTTCCTCATTGTATCTCTGAAGGTATTTTTATCTGAGAACTGCGGGGGGGGGGAGTGTTTTGGAGAGAATGTGGTTAACAACTGCAGTAGAGCTCTGGAGGTGTTAGTTCTAATAATGACCACATAAACATCAGAAACACAGACGCTGAACACATTGATGAGAGTCTGACTGAAGTGTCTTTTACTGCGTGGAGGTAGAAGAAGGCCCCACAATCCCACTTTTGAACACACAACGCAAACTGAACACTCATAACAATTGTAATGTTTCAGTATATTGTTCATAGTTATTGTGAATTAATAATTTTAGATTAAACAGAAGATTGTAAAATGTCATTTTTGGTTTCCAAGAGTTCACTAATAAATTTAAATAAAACAATGAGTGAATAAATAATAATTAAAACATGCAAGTCATATAAAATAGGCATATGCTTTCCGATAAAAGAGACTTGAAAGAAGACACTGACTCAGACAGCCTTATTTCCTGGTGCAGGTCTCAGGGCCTTAGTGGCAAAAGCTCTGTCCCCTTTGGTTTTCAGCCTAGACTCTGCGAGAAACAGAAGACCACTGGCCGAGGATCTCAAGCTATGCAAAGGTTCATAAGGGATTAAAAGGTCTACAATATAATCTGGAGCCTTAAAGGTAATCAATAAGGTCTTGAAAGCAATCCCAAAACAAACAGGGAGCCAATGTAAAGAGGCTAAAACAGGTGTAATGGGATCGTCCCTCTTGGTTCTGGTTTAAAGCCTAGCAGCTGAGTTCTGTACAGTCTGTAGTCGTTTCAAAGTTTTTTGATTCAAACAAGAGAAAAGGCTGTTGCAATAATAAAGGCGATTAGAAGATAAAAGCACGTACAACAGTTTGTGCATCTCAAAAATTGATCTTATTTTTGCAATATTTCTGAGGTGATAAAAACATGATTGGACAAGCTTTGTGATGTGTTGCTCAAAACATCAAATGCTGTCAAACAGGAAACCAAGATTTCTTGCAACAGGCTTGATATGTTTGTGAAGTGGAGTTATTTATATCAATCAGGCAGTCCCGTAGAGAACTCAACATACTGACGTCAGTGGGAAAACAGAAGACAAAACTTCCTATTAGACAAATATGATGAGGGCCAGTTTAATGCAGTACCAGATATGCGCACCCAGTGCCTCAGTCTATCTAAAAGAAGGCCACGATCAAGGAGGATCAAGCCCAGGTGTTTTTGGGACTGGTTGGACACAAGCAGTTTTAAAGCCATCTGGGACACAGTGAGCTGTTCAAAATAGAAAGCAAATGGGGCCCAATACAATCCATTACCTCAAATAAGAATATAATTGGAATTATGTCCAGAGGGCTGGAGGATACTCTCATATGATCATGTTAAAAAACAAACTCAGCTTTCTCAGTGAAAGGACGAATACTTGAGTATCATAAGTAATATTAATGCAGTTAAGTAACACCCTTATATTTAATGTGTGTTGTATGTATCCTTACCTGGAAAGCTGAACACCAGCGTCAGAAATAAAGATGTTATAATCCATCTGAATTCGACCATCGTGCTTCTCTCTTGGTCTCTCGCTCTCAACTGTCAAAGTCTCTAACGTGCTGCTTCTTAAAAATAAATTTCAACTTCCTGTGGTAAGTAAGGCGTCACTTCCTCATACTGACTTCATTCTGTGTTTTCACACCTCTGTTGGTTGCGAGGTGACCTGACTGTCTCACCCAACTACACACTTGTTCCCTCATCTACTCTGCCGTTACTTGGACTTCCCCGCCCACCTCCTCACCTGCATCTCATTCCCTCAGTACCATCCCGACATATACCGGTCCACTTCCTTTGTTCCAGTCTCAGTTCATCCTGGTTGCCATGTGTTTTGTTGACATGTTACTGTCTTGCCTTATGTTTGTTTGTTTGAGCTTCTGTCACCTGAACCTGGAACCACCTGCCTGTTTCCTGCCTACCCATCTTCTGGTACCTGCCTGTAAGCTCATTTATTACAAATAACTCATTGATCTGCACCAGTCTGCCTGTTCCAGCTGCATTTGGGTCCTTTCACTGCTGNTTCCCTCCTTTCCCCATCACCTGACTGTCCCACCCAACTACACACTTGTTCTTACTTCCCTCATCTGACTTCCCCGCCCACCTCCTCACCTGCATCTCATTCCCTCATCACCATCCCGACATATACCGGTCCACTTCCTTTGTTCCACTCTCAGTTCATCCTGGTTGCCATGTTACTGTCCTGCCTTATGTTTGTTCGTTTGAGCTTCTGTCACCTGAACCTGGAACCGCCTTCCTGTTTCCTGCCTACCCATCTTCTGGTACCTGCCTGTGAGCTCATTTATTACAAATAAATCATTGATCTGCAAATCATTGAGTCCTTTCACTGCTGTCTGCACTTCCCACCATAACCCACAGTCTGTTTGACGTCACCACCTGAGGGTTTCTCATGCTATGCACACTGTAGAGATGAGTCTTTAGTTCTTTAATGATGCCAAATTACAACTACAGTAAGAGGTAGTGATGGCGAGATGAAGCTTCATGAAGCATTGAAGCTTTCCATCCAGTTGGTTCACTCATGGGCCGAAGCTTCATGGTGCTTCATTTGCTCTACTGTGCCATCAAGTGGACAACAAATGTAAAACAGGCAGAGTGATTATAATGACACCGTGTCTTTGGTGTGTGAAGCTTTGAATTGAATAAATGAATGATATTTGTGATGCCAATACATCAATTTTGAACTTATTAATATGGTGTCTGTCCTTATGATACAATGGCGGGGTCAAAAGGGAAAGTGGAATCAAATTGGGGAGAGGGTTGTGATGTGACTGTGCTGATGTTACTAGGGACAACACGTAACACGTAAAATAAGGACAACATTTTATTCATTTTTATTTAAAAATAACAAACACGCAATAAAGTAGGCAATGCAGCTCGGGATCTAGTGTTCCCCAATATGATTCTTGGTTGTATTGCTGCAGGCGTCTGATGGCTTGAGATGCAAAAAGAATGTGGATAGTGTAGAATCCGTTGCCATTGAACCGCAAGACCAAGGACCAGTGACAAGTACTCATCCAGCTCTGAACTGCAGTTGGGGAAGGCAGAACAAATAATGTCATGTTACAGGGAGAATGTGAAGGCGAATTCGACCGCCATGAGTTCTTTGGAGCGGGCAGTTCCCTGAGATTATGAAGATTCCATGTGGATGGATGTATCCACTGAGCAAGGTCAACATAGTTACCTGAAAAAATGAAGAAACAGGAGGAAAGGATGGGTTTTGGCTGATGGCACCACCATGGATCGCTGTAGTGGGTGCGGTTTGTGCAGCTGTGATGGTCGGTATCGAGGTGGGAGGAGCTGAGGTGGCCAAAGAAGATGGGACAGGAAAGGCAGAAGCAAGGGAAGAGGAAAAGATGCTGGGATGGAGGGATGCATGTGCTCGTGTTTGTGAAGCCTGAGGGGGGATAGAGGAGGAATGAGATAGCTCTGAAACAGAGAGAGCTTGAACAGGGTTTGATAAAACCTGGCCCAGCCTCAGAGAGGGCTGATGGGGAAAGTTGGGCTTCTGGCATTGCCGTGGACGTGACGCTGGGAACCCGGAAGTGCTTGGGAAGCTCAGAGAGGGAGAGTGGTGTTTTGCTGCAAGTCGGTGAACAGTTAAAAATGTTTTGGTTTATTGTCCAAGTGTATGAAAGAGATGTTTTCTGGCTGAGCGCATGCTTGAGGGGAGCGACTGTCCACTCAGATAAGTTGTTAAGCTGGGGGACGGTCTGAGTGTTGGCGGGGTGAATTTGGGTCTAGTCATTCTGGCGCCTGGATCTCAAGCGGGTCAGAGAGGGGCGTCTGGATGGGGATGCATGCCTCGAACGCCCAAGACGGGATCTTCCCCTGGAGCTGCTGGTAGGCGAAGGCCAGACAACGTTGGAGCATCGAGGAATATGGATTGCTGAGCGCAACCAAGGTAGCTGACAAGGTTGGATGTTGGGAGATGGAGAGGACTCCAAGACTGCAGTGGTTTGCTGATCTTCTTTAAACAGATCGCTATCTGAAGGGTTGAGAAGGAGCTCCTGGTCCATAGTTTAAGGTAAGCGTTTCCCTGGTTGACTATGGAGTACAACAAAACGTTGTAAAACAACAAAAAAGTTCTGTCAAATATGGTGTGCTCACATAAATGTAATGCATGATGGTGACTTTAC
>LKNJ01006841.1:0-33419 GCA_002120245.1 Maccullochella peelii
AACCAAAAACACATTCAAGAAACCCACTGACTTCCAGACGAGGGAACAGGAAGAGCTAACATGCTAACATGCTAACTCGTCTCAGGGTTTTAGGACTCGTTCCTGCAGCTCTCTGTAGGACTTCAGTCAAAGATTGAAGTCTTCTTTACCTGTAATTAGTTGTTAGCCAGCTAGACCTGACTTTGATGAAACTTGGGACGAAATGTATAAGTTTTCCCGTGTTATTTGTAATTTTTTCCCTCCTTGTTACTTGTGAGTCCTTTTGTCATTGATGAATGTTGGATCCTCGCTGAGCTCCTGGGTGTCTTCAGGCGAGTTCTCTGCTGCTCAGAGCCGGTTCAGTGTCGTTAGTTTCGATTAGGAGACAGAGGAGGAGGCCGAACCCATCTGGAACAAAACCTGGAAATACTGCAGAAAACACACACACACACACACACACACACTGATGAGGAGAGGTGTGTGTGTGTGTGTGTGTGTGTGTGTGTGTGTGTGTGTGTGTGTGGTAAAGACAGCAAATGTTTGTGCCAATATTGATCGTGTTTGTATGTTGTGTAGAAACATTTTGATGTAAATTATCAAGGTGTCAGTGGGAGGCAGGCTGATGGTCAGACTGGACGCACTGGGATGCTTCCTGATTAATAGTGGGACAAAATATCAATAATGTGATGTATTTATTACTTTATTGATACTCTGGCGTCAGTATTGAGCTGCTTTGTTACGGAGGCAGATTTGTTTTATTTTAGTCTGAACTTACGGAGGACCGAAAGTGCAAAAAAATCAAAAATAAATGAATGAATGAATCAATAAATAAATAATATTAAAAATAAATGTAGGCATTAATTGTAGGTATTAATTAATCAATAAATTTATCAATTAATTAATGCCTACATTTATTTATAATATTATTTTTGATGCATTTAATGGCGTATTAATTTATTTATTGAGTCATTTATTTATTTATTTTTGATTTTGCCAGTTTCGGTCCTCCATAGCACTGTTTTTTCTTTTGGCAGATTATTGGTCTTATTTTATAAAAGCGCAAACTGTCTGCACTTACTGTTCGATGTCAGGTCTGTAAAACTCTCAGCTAAGTTTTTGATTTATTTATTTTCTTATATAATATGCTTAGCTATTAATATACTTAGTACTCAGATATTGTCTTGAAGCGTGGATGATTTTCTTGCGAGATATTATATCTGTATTGCAGAATCACTTTGCACCACGACACTGTCGTTACCGCAGGCTAAATATCTGGATGGTATCGTCTCCTGATGTACCCTCGATTCCCCGCTCTGCCCTCCGCAGCTTCGTCTCTCGGGGCTGAGGCCCTCAGAGAGCCGCCGGTCGCTACGTCCTGCATTTTAAATCACGTCTGTCCCCGCAGACATCCTTTTATGTTTTAAAGAGAAGCTTTTTAAAGCAGCGCAGGGCTGGCCATAGACCTTTGGGGGCCCTAAGCAGGATTTGGTTTGGGGGGCCCCCCTCATTGTACTGAACTATTACTTTAAGCATACATATTGTACAAATAAGCATGTAAAGACTAAAGTGTGACCTATTAGCAGTAACACTTTATCAACGCTGAGCTGAACCCGTGTTGTGAAGCTCACCTCTGGCATGACTGCGACGGCTTAGAGCTTCCACCGGCTGCCTGCTGTGTGTTAATTGATTAGACTGTCGTTAATCAGATGAGGTGATTAGCTGCTGAAGTGTCTCTACAGTAGATGGAACACTACACACCAAAAATGCTGTTAGAGGAATCAGGAGACTTTACTTACGTTGAAGAAGAAGAGTCACAACAAATGTTTGGGTCTTGTGCCATCGTTTGGGTTTGTTGCCGTAGCAGCTGACTGCCTTCCTGTAATTTCAAGCCTCGGTGTCACATGACCAGAGCACAACTGGATTTTGTAACTCGAATTATGGGATCTGAATTTGGCTTGAATATGTATTACTTTATATAAAAAAATTATTTTTATAAAAAAATAATTATTATATATAAAATAAAACCTAAACTGGAGCAGACACAGGAAGTGAAGCTGTCGTGACTCTGCGGCGCTTCGGTGAGTTTGTTCAGTGGGAAGTGACGGCGTTTGTCATCGTGTTGGATGATCTGTGTCACAGAGTCCAGCAGCTGTTAGTTTAACATGACATGATGTCTTCAGTCAGAGCTGCTGTCCTGCTGAGCACACACACACACACACACACACACACACACACACACAGGCATTGTACTCCTCTCCAGGGCTTCACTGAATCACTCCTGCATGATCGATGGCTGCATTCTCATTGTGTTTGGTATGCATACAGACACACAGACACGTTTGTACTTCTATACCTGTGAGGACCCTCATTCAGTGCATTTACATGCATTTATTTTGTGACTTGGCGCCCCCTACAGTTTTCGGAGTGTACACGTGCGTTTGAGTTGGATTTGGTGGGCTGACTTGGCTTATGATCAGAAACTAGCGACAACTTTGCTAACACAAGTGGGAAAAACAGCAATAACTCCCCAAAACGACTGTATCTCTGAACTGTCTCTCTAACCAAATCACACACATTCAGGCTGTTGTGATCTCCTTTTGATAACTAATGTCAGATTTTTTCACTTCCATTCACTGAGCCTCCCCCGAATCTGTTTGGAGCCCCCCTGAGGAGGCCCACAGTCTCAGACTACTACGTTTTTGTTTTAACACATAACTTTTGCTACGTTTACGCCCAGCATCCGCACTATTCCGGCGTTTTATAACCCCCAAAAATACCTTTTGAAATGCTGCTTACCCCGTTTTAGTTTGAAAACTCTGGATTGTGTTTTAGTGAGGATGGGCGGAGATGGAGACGTTTTAAAACGATGATGCAGACGCACACGTTCGCTTCCTGATTGGGTCTTATCAGCCACGACGTGTCCTTCCCTGATTGGTCATGCCCCTATCACGTGACAACACTTCCTTTCAGTAACAGTTCCACCTGGTCGTCGGTCCAAGCAGAGAAATCTCAGCTCTTACTTTTCTCCATCGCTGTTCTTTGTTCGTTGTATTTCCTGCAACTATAAGCGACCAACGCAGAGCAGACAATCTGTTTCCTGTTTACACCGGCACGTGCATGCCCAGTGTGCGTGAATGGTCATGTGAACTGCTTTTCCAGGCGTGTAACATGGACGGAGATTATTTCTGAGATCGTTTTTGTTTCCAAACGCAGTTTGGATGTGGATGCAACCTCAGACTTTGTAAACGTCTGATGCAGAGGTCACAGCGAGGTGAAGGTCGAGAATGACTCACATCATCTGAAGTGGTTGTTTGAAACAGAGACCTTCAGATTGGCCACTTATACAGTAAATACATGGGAGTTCAGGAAGAACACCTGGTGTCAGTGCGGGTTGGAGGATCTCTGTTGTTGTTTTGTTAGATCACCTGGACTGATTTGTTTCACTGCTGTCCTGTAATACTGCTGTAACCACCACAACAACACAGCATCTTTTTTCCGTGATTTTTTTTCTTTCTGTTGCTGAAGTCTCGGCGATGAGCAACACCACCGAAGCCCTCCCGCTCCGACACGCACGGTATGCTGGGACGCCCGCAGGTTGCTTCCCTCTGAATCCATGCGAATCAGCGGTTAATTAACTGATGGGGGAAGCTTCCCAGACTCCCAGCAGGTTTCACTTTGTACAGTTTTCACATTGATGTGTGGTTTCGTTAGAGGTGGACTCTCCGACTGCATAAACGCTGTTTTTACCGCCTTCTGATTAACTTCACATCCACCGAGAGAGGAGGCAGAAGATCCAAAGGAGAGACAGAGGACGAGAGAGAGAGATAAGGTGTTGGTGGGAGAGACAGAGAGAGAGACAGAGACAGAGAGACAGAGACAGAGAGAGAGACACAGAGAGAGAGAGAGAGAGAGAGACAGAGAGAGAGACAGCACTGTGCAGAACACTGTAATTATGTCTTCTTGTCCCTCGATCGCCCTGCTGAGATGAGCGTTTAGTGGAAATGGATGAATCAGCATTTCCTTTGGGGAGAAAAATAACAGCTCGATAACGAGGCCGCACACAAAAAACAAGAAAACAAAAAACGTTTAACACACACACACACACACACACAGGGAAGATAAACTGAGAGAAAACCAAACAGCCTCATTGTTTAAATTTAAATGTCGCCTTTGATGGAGCCGTGATTCCCTGCAGTTTCACCTCATCGACTCTGAAGCGGCCGAACGTGTTTACATGCAGACAAAACATGCAATTTAAATATAATTAAGATAATAATGCAGATAAAGGCTGACCAGCAGATGTACCGTACTGTTGTTGTGTTGCTCTGATTTGCAGCTCAGAGGAACTGCAGGAATATTTGCTTTGCAGAATATATCCAGAACATTTTCTTGTTTTTACAGATAAAATATTGTATAAATTCTCCATCTCATCTTGTATCTCTTGTTATATTTTTATTCTATTGACCCGATTCTCACATAAAGTGAACTGAATGTAAGAAAGTGAGATTTATTTATACAGAACTTTTCAAAACGGCATCTCCAAAGAGCTTCACAGTTAATAAAAAGCATAACAGTACACAGCATGAAACAGAAACTAAATTGATATATTAGGAAATAGATACTCAACAATAAAAGCACTATAACAAGCAAAACAAATAAAACCAATAGGAATTGCAAGCAGCAAACTGATAAAAAATTGCAGTCTGTACAAAGATGTGTATGTATGTAATAAATGAAGATCTCTACAGGAGTACAATAACATTTAGCAGCTAAACACGTGTGTTAATTGACAAAGAGACTGAGGGCATGACCAGTCGGGACCAGGAAAAGCCTCAAAGAGATTAAAAATCTCTTTTAAAAGGTTTGTCTCCATTTCAATTTTTCCTTCGAACGATCTCCTCGACATAACGATCGTACATGTTTATGTTCAAAATGCTTCTTCGCTGCAGTTGAGAACAAAACACGGCGCCAAAGTTACTGAATTCATCCAAAACTGTGAATTGATTTAAGCTGCAGATTGTAAAAACCTTTAGCTTCTGCGTGCTGTGTGTTTTTAAAATCAGTGATTGGATGTTTCTTGCTGAAATGTGTAAAAGCAAAATGTACCATTATGTAATGAATGATATATAACATCTTGTTGTTGACGTGGCACTTTGCTATTATCCTGTGTGGTAGTTTCATCTGACGTGAAGTACGCTGGTATTTTGGGTAGATTTGATTTCTGAAGAACAGCCTGTCCTGTGTACTACTTATTTGTTCACTTCTCCACAAGGGAAATCATCATTTCCACCACAAAAAGCACCTTGGGAGTCGTAGTTAACTTGTACCTTAGTTGAAGTTTTTGTGTCTGTGGTCTTGTAGCTTCGACTTTATTAAAGTTGATCTTTTCAGACGCAGTTGTTCATGTTTTTTGCTGATGATTTGGAGTTTCATGCCCTTCCAAGCTGTAGAAGTGCTGTGAGTCACGTAGCCCAGTTCTATAGGAAAACCTGGTGTGGTTTGGGTTTATGGAGCGCTGCAGGGATGAGGTATGTTTGTAGTCCAGCCCGGATGTTGGCGTCGCCCTGGTTCCCTCCACAAAAAGCCAATGGGATTTTTCCTTTGGATTATTGCAGAAAATAAATTCTGTGGCAAACTAAAGTTTGTGATACTTACACGTTTTGTGTAATGAACATAACTTTTATGTGTTTTGAAGCGTAAATGCAATCTCCAGAAGTAAAGAGCTAACGTTAGGCTATAAACCAGCTACACCGCGGTCACATGACTTCAATGTCTCTACCACTAACAATAGTTTGCAAGAGCGCGAGTATAAACCCAACGAGGCTGTGAAGGCGTGAGTGAGTAGATGAGTTTCTGTGTTCGGTGTGACGACGTTTAACGTCCCCGACAACTTCTGTAGCCTCATTTAGCCGCTTGTTAGCAGCCGCCTTTTTTAAGACACGTAAAAGCTTCAAAATTCACCAGTGGGGTATTTAGTGACGGATTTTATGTCGTAGAACAAAACGTGAAAATCTCTTCAGCTCGTGTTAACCACAGACCTTATTTCAGGCATCGAACCAAAAACACATTCAAGAAACCCACTGACTTCCAGACGAGGGAACAGGAAGAGCTAACATGCTAACTCACTTCAGGGTTTTAGGACTCGTTCCTGCAGAAATCTATTACCTCGAACAACAGACTTTGGCTGACGTGAGGCGTCCATGTTTGTTTGCTTTTACTTCCATATTATTCAGCATCAAGTTGAATATATATATATAAAATATATTCGGAGTCTCCGAGTTGTAACTTGGATGTTGACATAAACGGTATTTACAAGGCAGGAGCTGGTAATTGCAGTAACCCCCTCCCAGGTAACATTAATGTGATATCCACAGTCTCCGTGGAGCTCAGAGCTCACAGGAGCCTGAGGTCACCTCCTGACCCGCCCCTCGGTCCGAGCCGAGCCGAGCAAGCTGAGGTGGCAGGAACACGGCTGAACGGCCCATTAACCGCCGTCTCACCACGCCACGCTACAGTACGCCGCCACTGATTTATGACACTGCAGCAGGCTTGTGAGGGTGAGCGGTAAATCAGAATAAATGAATGTGGCGGTGGTGTGTGTGTGTGTGTGTGTGTGCGCGCGCCCGAGGAGGCAACCAACTGCTGCGAGGAAGACGAAACCAAGCGGCTCATCGTGGTCTCACCTGCCGCCAGACGCTCACCCAAGAAGGCATGAATATGTATGAATGCACACACACACACACACACACACTTTGCTGTTTGATGTGTGAGGAGGCAGGTGGGGGGGGGGGGTTACTGAGGCTGAATGCTATCATTAGTGTTGGAGGGGGTGAGCGTTAAGTAGCAGCTATATAAATGCAAATTCCTCATCATTTCCTCGCCGTGCCTCCTCTCATTGTGCTGCGTTTGAGTTCACCTCAGCCATGTTTACTCCTCCGCTCACCTCCTGAGTCCTCGGCTCTCCTCACCTCCACTTTTTGTCACCTCCACCTCGCTGTGCTTGTTCTTCCACCAGATTCCCGCCGCTGAGACGACTCTCCTGCTTTAAAAATAAAAAAGACAAAGCAGACTTCTCATATAGCTCGCTGCAGAATAAAGAAAGGATATTTGAACAGATCATTGATTTCTCCCTCTCCACTAACGCTCTCTCTAAATGTGTTTGTCCACGGTGTTTATTGACGTTCCTGCTGCTGTGTAATTATTCCCATCAGGAGAACAGCCACCGAGTTCTATAATAACACCATTAGGATCTGCAGCAGTGCAGCGCAGAGCAAATTAAAAGCCTTATTAACACCTGAAAGGACTTGCACTGTGATCATGAGCACAATACTGACGCAACTTCACTGCTAAAGTGTTCTGGATTTTATACAGCAGCAGTGGTGGAAAATAACACTGTACATTTACTCATGTACTGTATTTCAGTACTTCACATTTCCATGTTAGTTTATACTTCTGCCCCACCACATCTCAGAGGGAATTACTGTACGTTTTACTTAAGTTACGTACGTAACAAACATAGGTTGGAGGAGTTGTTGGTAAAATGATAATTTATTAACCATCCGCTCTTTCAAAACAACCCTCGTTAGAGACACATCAGGGTCTGGTGTTAACAGTGACTCCAGGAGAAAATACTTAATACACCTGACATTAACCTGCGTCTTGGGTGATCTGATCACAGGTGGACAGGTCTGAGTACGTCGGTTCACACCTGGTGTTAGAGTGCGTCTGCACATGCGTCTCGAGTGATTGGATCTCGCTCTATATGCAAATTAACACGTACATTACAACACGTGCGTTGTTGTTTTTCACCGGTGGGAGGCAGCAGTTCACTTCCTGTGCCTCGTCTGCCGGAAATTAAAAGAAGAAGAAGTTTGCAAAGACCAAAATCAAAACAGTACAGACCGGGTCGACTCTGGGGCGTGTTCCAGGCAAAACAACTCGCCATCAGATCTCAACGTGTCTTGGGTGCATTCACGCCTGTACTCAGAGCTGTCCACCTGTGATGGGATCACCTGAGACGCAGGTTCATGCCAGGTGTAAACAGGGCCTGTTTTTGGTTTTGGTCACAGGTTCATTTGACTGCAGTGCCCTCTGGGCCTCCGTAGATGATGGATCAGAAAATGTGTCTGTTTGTAAAATTATGTTTCAACATAAAATAATTCTTTGTGTTTCAAATTAGGTGTTTATTTGTCAAGAAGTGCAAATTACTATTTTCTAATTCACCTGTGTCACTTTTAATGTAATTTAAATTCAGCTTTTGACCCTGCAAACATCCCCTCAGGATCAGTACTGAAATCTGGATCTCCGAAATCTAATTAGCTCCTCGTGGCCTGAGGCTGATCTGTCCTCCAAATCTGAGGGAAAGCTGCCGTTAAGTTTATGTGAAATCTTGCTGACAGACAGACGGCAGCTTAACATCTGTCGCAGAGGAGGTGAAATGTGCCAAAATACTCTTAAAACCCGGGAAAGAGGAGGTAAACCTGCTGAATAGAGGCTGTCTGTTTCTAACGCTGCGGACTGATTGGATGGATTTTAATAAGTAAATCAGGACCAGGTTCACATGTTGGTATGTTTTTACTTTTAACTCTTTCTTTACTGTCCAAAAGGCCTCTTAGATCTTCTGGGTCCGGCATTTTAGCCATTCCAGAGTCCAGGTTAGACTCCAGGGCTGATCAAGCTTCTGCTGGACTGGCTGCTCGGTCTGTTTACAGTCTCCGCTTTAAAATCAGGCCTTAAAACACACGTTTGACTCGCCTTCCTGTCTGACCACTACACTAATGTGTTTGCATACCGCTCTGTCATGTAATCAGCAGATTTCATGTTTGGTTTTACTCTTGCTGATTGTTTAAGCTGTGCTGGCGGTGCGGCTCTTAGGATGGATTGCCATGAAATTCTGTACAGATGTTCTTGTTCCCCAGAGGATGAATCCTATTGACTTTGATGATCGGGTGACTTTTCCTCTAGCGCCACCATGAGGTTCACATTTGAGTGAAATGTCTCAACAACTATTGACTGGATTGCCGTGAGAAATTAGATTCAGACTTTAGTGTCCTCTTCGGGATTAATTGTTGGTGATCCTTTTACTTTTTGTCTAGCGCTTGCATTTATGTGATTGGCCAAAACAGCGCCTTGCCGGATGACGTCGTGTTGCATTGCAGCAACAGACGACCCTGATCCTGCGTTGGCACCCCCGATGCATCGCAAGACCGGCTCCATTTTACTCCAAATGGCTCCAAATGAACGAGAAGGCTGCATTTTATTCACACAGGGCGGAAGTCAGTCTGAACACGGCCTGATGCTGTGTCTCAATTCAGACACTTCCGTTAGTACACTTCACATGTAGTACTCTGTGTACACTGTGTACTTACTTGTGTAGTGCGTGAATTTTGACAGGATAGTGTTGTCTCAAATCGAACACGGGCTTTGTGCACTTACCGGAAATGACGATGGCAACATTTGACCACTTCTTGTTCTTGTTCTTCTTTTTAATGGCGAGTAGCAGCCGGGCGGAGCATCATTGCCAACATCTGACCGCGATTGCCGCCCGCCAAAATATCTGCCGGCTTGTTTGCTCACTTGACTTCAATTCAATTTTATTAAAAATGATTAAAAAGGAACGTGCTGTTACTTTTAGTGCGGCGTTCACTGTAACAATTGCAACCGCAGCCGCCATTTTCATAGGTTGGTGGTCCCTCCCCTTAATCTACGTAGCCAAGATGGCGACCGTAGAGGGTGAGAAGTGTGCAGCGTTCTACACTCGACTTTTTGACCGTCATGAGTTCACCATCCGGGTACTCACAGTGCTGCATGTTGCTGTCAGTGTGAACGCACTGATGCACTTAAAACAGCGAGAAGAAGAACGCGAAGTGAGACGCAGCTCCAGTCTGGTTACCATGGTTGCGTTTATATCGCACTAAATTGTTTTCCCAGTTACATCGTGGTGACAAACAAAACCACTGGCTGGATCATGTTGAGAGGCAACGTGTTTTTTGAGTGAACATTTCACTGATACGTTCAGTATCAACATTTTTGCGACTAATTAACAACATTTCTTCATTCTGTTAAAAGGAGACGTAATCTGTCCGGCATTACGTTTCCTTCAAACCGTCAAACATTTGTGTTGCCAATTAGTTGTATATGAACATGATTTAGAGCTTTGACAGTATTTTGGGTTAGTGCATTATGTGTACAGTCACTTTAATACACTATTAATTGATCCTGGTCCCATTGAATAGTGTTCGTCACAATAAAAGTTATTTTCCTTTTGCCAGAGAAAATCCAGAACCCAGAGCCCCAACTGAATCAGGCTTTCCTCTCTGCCTGTCTGGAGAAAATGGGTTTAGAAAATGCAATAACTTTAAATGGACCCACTCAAATAAGATCAAAGTGCTAAACAACATCTTTATTGAACTCCTGTAACAGCTGCTGTGTATTTACTCTGACTGAATTGAAATCAGTTGGGGCTCCAGCAGCCTTCAGCAGTGATGAGGACGATGTAAAAGTGAGTGTTAATTTTCCTAACTGCACCACCGTGCACCAGAGCCTGTCGTACATAAAATCCCAAACAGCCTGAAGGACATTTTTTACTGGGATTATGAGGACTTGTATCACTCGTTACTGTATGTGCCCATAATCACAGGTGTCCTCTCAGGTGCTGCTGCTGCTGTGATATCAGACCTAATTACACAGATGAACCAGCAGTGTGAGCCATAAAAGAGTCGTTTAGTGTGATCCCGGGCTCAGAGCA
The DNA here is from genome assembly GCA_002120245.1 of Maccullochella peelii. Classification (NCBI taxonomy): domain Eukaryota; kingdom Metazoa; phylum Chordata; class Actinopteri; order Centrarchiformes; family Percichthyidae; genus Maccullochella; species Maccullochella peelii. The sequence goes on from LKNJ01006841.1 coordinate 10,727, forward strand.
GCGGGGCCGTCCTGCGGATCGATAGTCATGTTTAAAGGTTTGCTCCTGCACAGCTCAATAGGAAACGCACGACTGAGCTGGAGCTCTGAGTCGGCCCCCGGATCGATACCGTCGTTAAACTCTGATTAATACCCATCACGGCTGATGAAGATGAACGATGGCAGCAGCAGGAGCGACGGATACGACTGCCTGTCTGTCTCTACCTTTATCTGTCCATCCCTCCGTCTCTCTCTGGATCTGTTTCCTCCTGGCTTCTCTTTATTAGTCCGAATCCTCAGGTCGAGAGGCTGCTGGATGTGTGTGTGTTATTGATTCCTTCTCCTCAGTGGATAAATAGTGCCACGCTTTGGAGTTCAGTCTCCATCTCTCTTTCATTATCTGTCCAGCTGAGAAAAGGACCGTTTCTTCTTCTTCTGTCTGTGGAAGTTTGACCAATAACGGCGGATTTACATGAGATCAGATGAGACCCGGATACATCGAGCTTCGGGCCTAAAACGACCAATCGCTGTTGTCGCCCCTGAAACGTCGATGATTAGAAGCGTCAGTCTAGGACCAACCAATTCCAACATTATGCTGTCAGCAGTGGTGGAGTGTAACTAAGTACAGTCACTCAAGTACTTGTACTTTATATGAGTATTTACATTTTCTGCTACTTTATACTTCTACCCCACTACATTTCAGAGGCAAATATTTATTTGATACCTTTAGTTAGCTACTTTGCAGATTCAGATTTATAATACAAAACATAATCAACTAATAAATTATGATGTATTATTATAGAGTACTGTAAGAAACCCAGCAGTATATAAAGTGGTTGAAATCAGCTCCACCTTCACCAGCTGCAACATTAAAGTGATTAACACATTAATGAATCAATAATTATAATCCAATAATGTAACAAACATTATTCTGAAATGTGGTTTTACTTACATAACATTTTGAATGGAGGACTTTTACCTAATTAAAAAAACTTAGCTGTAAACACAGTACCTACCTAACGGGAAAAGGGTGAAGAGCAGTTGATGTTACCTGTGTCGCCCAAGCCCCGCCCCCCTTTGTTACTGTTACTACACCTGTCATCCTGCAGATTTACTTTATTTAGTTAGTGCTCTTTCGGAATACAGACAACTAGAGAACAAATATGAAGTCCACCTCAGAAACATCATAGAAGAAGAAAGAAGGCGCGAAATATGTCCCACATTAGCTGAAGTGTGGTGCTCTAGCCGGGTTAGCCATTGTTAGCAATACCAGTTAATAACATCGACTTGCGCGGTATTTTGCGAATACAAACACCGTAGCAACATGTCCACAGTACTGTGTGTACGACTGGTTTAATGAGACACAAATAAGACAGAAGTGCAATAAACAGGATATTACTGCGGCTCTCACTACTGTTGATGCGTGGAGCAGCCATCTTGGATTTTCAGGTAGGGGTTGGTGACATTCCTCCGACTTTCCCAGTCGGAAATCTGACTTCAGGGGGCATTCCACTTCAGCTGACAACGCCGTCAGGAGCTCTACGTCACAGTTACTGAACTATGATCAGGACTCATAAATCACACGTTAGAAGCCAGTAAAGAGACTAAAACACGAGTCTCAGAGGTAAAATGTGAGACTTGTAGGCTGTTATGGTTTCAGTTGCTCTGCAGGTGCAGCTGAAACAGGTGGACTGTTGTGTAACGGGCTTAGCACATAAATAATATAGTCATTATTTATTCCATATAATTACCTGTAATAATAATTGATAGGTGTGTTGAAGTAAATGCAGCAGTGATAAAAGTGACACCAAACTCTCTGTCTGCAGCTGATCACACACGCTGACCGACGCCGTAGCATTAGCTGATGCTAGCCAAACTAGCATTAGCCTGACAGTGTGAGCTGAGGACTTGTACCAGCCCTCTGTGGGTTTATTGACCCAGTAAAAGTGTTTCTGGGGGAGCAGAGTCTCCAGTTTTAGTGACTCCGACACTGTCGCTGGGTGCTGCCTTGCCCGCAGGCTCTCTGGCACTGAGATAAGTAGGTCTGAACGCCATCTGCTCAGTTCAGCTGCAGAGCCACCAGACTGCTGCAGCGTGACACTGTACAGGGGACTTCATCTGGTTTAATGTTGCATTAAAATAATGATTATTTACTCAAATAATCATGTAACATCGTCTGTTTTATTCTTGTTATGTTGGCATATCTTCTTCTGCTGGTCGAGCAGAACAGAAAAGAATAAACTTTTTATTATATTGTTGTTTCTCTATTCTATTCTATTCTCTTTAGATGCTGTTGTATTATTTTGTGCTTTTCTGTATTTTGTTTAGTTTTTGCAAACACTTACTTTAAGACCCTCTATTCAGCATTTATTGGCAGTATACAAACAATTATTAAATGGTTTATAACCCACTGTAATGTAGGTGTGAGCAGATTTAAGTGTTTATTTACTCCTGCTGTGGACACCTGTAAGTGGAGGCTGCTGTATAAACGGATAATGAATGATAATATAGTAATATAGTATAATATATTTTCATAGAAGTTAGAACTTGTTGACGAATACTGCACATTAATAAACGCTTAAAATGTCCTTAAAGCTGCGTACAACTACATTACAGTGTGTTATTAAATGTTTATATACTGCTTAGAAATGCTAAATGAGTGTTACCCAGTTTTCTTGTATTGATGATGATGGATTGATGATTGATGATCATTGTCACCTTCAACGCAACCTTTTCGTCTCCTTTAGGAAACACAGACGCTGGTGTTTTAACCTCATGGATCATTTCCCCTGCGTAGTCTGTTTTAGAGGTTTTGATGCAGCTCAGTTTGCGACTCAAAAAACAAAACCAGACCAATCAATACTGATACCATCTAATATGTGTTAACAAGGTTTTAGTTTTGGAAGCGTTTCTTGAATCCAGTGGGCCCTGATCTCTGTCTCATCCTTAAATCCATTTGAATTGTTGTGTAATTTGAGTCTCATCCTAAACTCCTTTGAATTATACTTTTTAACAATGAATTATAATAGACGCTACATCGACAGGTTCACTTATTCTGATGACACACAAGACTGATGTGTTCTTAACTGACTCTATTGATCTTTTATCGTTTCAAGCAACAGGATCTGTTTCTCTGTTTCTCTCAGGTCTGACTATGAGATGCAGTATGACAGACACCCTGATGACCACTACAACAGGTACCAAACATCTCATAACAAACATCGTTTGTTCCATTTCCACTTTTGTCTCTTAAATGGAAATATTTTTAAACCTGGGCTCTATATCAGCGCCATATCATAACAACGTTATCTCAGGGCACTTTGTCATAAAGAGCAGGTCTAGACCGACTCCTTATGTGTACAGAGACCCAACAATTCCCACCAAGAGCAGCACAAGCAACAGTGGCAAGGAAAAACTCCCTTTTAACAGGCAGAAACCTCGAGCAGAACCAGGCTCTGGGTGGGCGGTCATCTGCCTCGACCGGTTGGGTTGAGAGAGAGAGAGAGAGAGAGANATGAGGAAAGTGAACATGCAGTAGCACAGCACAGTTCAGTTCTACATACAGATGTAAAGTAACAGTATTGGATATAGTGTTAATGTTAATACAAATAAAAGTAATAGCAATGTGATAGTAGTAATAGTATTAATAAGTCCAAAGATAACAACAACAGCAGCATCTGCCGAGCAGCAGCACGGGGGCAGTGGATGGCCCGCATCACAGATCCAGGCTCTGCAACCACAGATCACGACTCCGCGACCCCAGATCCAGACCCCGGAGCTCCGCATTACCACCGATCCGGATTCCATAGCACAGCGACCACCGATACACACTCTGCAGCTCTGCAACCACAGGTCGAGACTCTGCAGCTCCGGAGGCAGAAAACACTCGGAGAAAGCAATAGAGGGAAAGCGAGAAAGAGGAGAGAGAGCAGAAGAAGGATAGATAGAAAGAGGAGAGAAAGGGAAGCAGTTGAGTTAGTAACAGGCCTTAATGTGATAAGAGTACATACAGATGGAGAGGGAGAGGAGGAGAGAGGAGCTCAGTGCATCGTAGGAAGTCTCCCGACAGTCTAGGCCTATAGCAGCATAACTAAGGGGGGGCTCAGGGCTCACCCGAGTCTGCCCTACTATAAGCTTTATCAAAGAGGAAAGTCTTAAGCCTACTCTTAAATGTGAGGAGGGTGTCTACCTCCCGTACACAAACGGGAAGTTGATTCCACAAGAGTTCAGGACAAGACGTATGTTAATGTCTGTCAGTTAGATAAGAAGGAGACTTTAGCAGGAAGCTAAGCTGTGGGTTCATGTTCAGAGTCTGTAGCTGCTGTCTGGATCAGTGTGACCATCTGCCTGCGACAGGTGATGGTGACGTTACTGCTTTATGCAAACATTAGATTTCTACAGTACGTAGACGAATTAATCCAAAAAACAAATATACAAAAAATATAAATTTTTTCTACTTTTTTTCACATGACGTGTGATTTGCAGAGCAGATTTCTATGCTGCAGCAGACAAGAAACATGCAATTTAATTTCAGTCGGATTATAAAAGTGTGAATGGACACAGAAGCACTGGAGAGGCAACAAACCGTTCTTTGTGATTTGCACCTTGAAAACATGATGGTGCCGACCCACCATTACTCAAAGACTGAAAAGGTGCCCGGGGGCGTAATACGGGGAAGTGGAGAAAGGTGCAGGAGCAGTCACGTTTGTTTTGATCTAACCAGGAAGCAGGAGGAAATAGTTCACTTGTACTCCACTCTACTACATAAAAGTACTTCAAACAGCTGGGAACTGGAAACGCATAGTTCTGGAAAGTGAACCGGTGAAGCAGTAAAGTGGCAACAGGAGAAAATAACTGTCCAATCAGAGTTGAAAATTATACGTAAAGTCAGAGCTGAATGCAGCGCGAAGTGGCAGACAAACACATAAACTGTCTGCCAGGAAAAGACAGAGTAGATATTCATATTAAAGCTGGCTGGAAACTGATAATTTGGTCCTGATCCCACCGAACGATTCAGGCAGCAGCTCTGGACGACCTCAAACGTCAGCTCAAACTTTTCAGTGTTTCAACAGCTTCTAAATGTATTTTCCTGAGTGACTCAGACTGCACATTTTCAGCTGAGAGGAGGAAATTGGTCGCCCTCTCTGAGAACACGAACCCCGCCTCAACTCTCCATTTGTGTCTGGCGCGCAGCGGCAAGCAGATTTCCTGTTTGATGGCAGCGACTCCGAGGTTAGGAAACCATCCGCAGGAACAGATGAAACCTGCGAGTGGATCTCAGTTTGACCTTGTTGTGTTCAGCTTTCAGGCAGTTGAAGAGGCATTTTGTGAGGATGAGTGCAGCTGCTGTCCTCCCCACCGCCCTCCATCCAGCCTCAGCTCAGATTATTACAGACAGAAGGAACCAGCGACACAGTCGTACAGAGAGGGGAGAGGGAAGATGACAGGCCTGAGCTGGGAAGATTAAAATCACCAGGATTTATTGAAACAGAAGAAAGTGAGAATGATACAGAGTGAAATAAAATTGAGAGATGATACAGAAAGAACGAATAATGGTAAAGAAAAAGTGGAAGATGAAGAGAGCAAAAAGAGCTAAAGAAAAAGTAAATATTGGAACATATTTTGGAGCAAAAAACAGCAAACTTAAACTCTTCAGTCCAGCACTAGGCATGATGGGAAATGTAGGCCGCGACTGCAATATGAAGGAGTAATCATTAAGTAATAACAAGATTCAAAAAGAAGTAAAAAAAAAAAAAAAAGAGATAAAGACCTAAAATGAAGACAACAAAATTAAAAGTAATAAAAACCTCATCTTTGAGTTTGCATATTCCTGTTGGAGTATTGATAAAGTCTAAATGTAACTATAACAGGATAATATATCTTATCTTATGTCTTAATTAGCTTAATTACATGTCACCCATTAAACACTGTCGCCTTAAAATGTTATTGTTCTGGTCCAAAAATATAAAATCAGTTCATGTGAATATTTTTGAGGTTTGTGGCTCAGCTGAGGTGTTTGGAAAAGTTCAGACATTCAGAAAAGTTCTGCGTTGCACATTAACTGAATTAAATTTGCTCTGATGCAGAAAATAAATACGCAACTAAGCCTTTTTTAGCTAAATTACATCCAATTAAAATACGGCTGCAGGAAATGGGACATGAAGTGTGTGTGTGTGTGTGTGTGTGTGTGTGTGTGTGTGTTCTCAGTGTGTTTACAAACTGCTTTAATCCGTTTTTACTTTGTTTTATTTACTTCAGTTTCTTCATTTTCTCATTTTTCTGCTTATTGATATAACATTCAGATTACAGAGCAGATTGGCTGCTGTGATTTAAGACAGAAGTGAGTCTGAGGGGAGGAGGAGGAGGAGGAGGAGGAGGAGGAAGGAAACAAAGGGAAACTTGGAAAACAAAAGATGAGATGAGAACAGATAATAGAACAGATAAAGAGAGGGATGTTCAGTAGGAAAATGGAAGTACACGAAGGAAAACTGAGGTAAAATAGAACAAGGAGAGCAAAACAAGGCAGAAGAATCAACGAGAGAGTGACGTAAGCTGGAAACATCTGAAAACACACTTTGATGTGTAAAATCAGCGAAGGCCCCATTTAAGAAGGCGAAACGTCCTGCCACTTTTAGACCTGCACTCTAAAGACACTGCACCAGTTCAGCCTTCACCCAGTTCACAAAGAATAGATTTAAAAACCAGTGAAATGTGCTGCTGAACTGATCTCTGACTGAAGCAGGCGTACATGCAGTTCGTTCAGTTCAGACTGCCGAAGCAGAGAGCAGATGAACCAAAGCATAAAGATTCAGTTTTGATGTTTATTTCTGTTTATCACAATGTGTTTTTCATTACTACATTTGTTGGTCTTCATTTTAGTCCCAGATAAATGTATTATTCTCAGTAACAGTACGCTCTGCTCACAAAACAGCCCACCCAGGAGTGAGGAAATAATCTGCTGTGCTCTAAACGCATTTTTATAGGAGTTCTGCTGCTTATTCACAGCCTGTAAAACTACCTGACAGCACCGAAGGTGACTCTGCTCTTATTTGTGCACAAAGAGGACTCAGCAAATTCAAGACAACTGAGAAAAAACAACCAACGCTCTGCCGGTGTTTGTCGGGGAAATGTGCCACTACGGCAATATAATGTGAAAGAGTTGACAATTCAGTGAAAGCCGGAGTTGAGTTGGTTATAAATCATCTCTTCTCTCTCAACCTGTGATTCCTCCTCCATCAGCTGCTCGCCGTGTGCAGCTGAAACTAAACACCAGAACACACACTGACTACGTCCACATGTACTCATCTTCCACTATTATTCTGAATATGACAATATTTGATACGGGTCATGTAAACAGCATATTCTGTTTGGATATTCTTATTCTGAATGTCGCATGTTCCCATTAAGACGTGTGTGATGTGCAGATGTTCTTCAGGTTTTAGGAGCGTCCTTTGGACATGTGTACAGCTCATTCACGGCCTCTTCCTGTTTGCGCTCAGCTCTGTGCTGGAATCAAACCGACCAGCCGACAGTCTGCAGGGCTGCAGGGGCAGAGATGCACAGAAGAGAAGGAGAAACACAGCTGCTGCTAAACACGATGAAAGACTTGGAGATCAACAGGTTTCTGGATACGAGCAAATATCTCAACGCCGACCTTTTCAAGAAGGAACAATAGAGGGAGTTCACACGGTCCAACAAGGCTGCATGGAAACGGGAATATTAGTGGATCTTCATTAGCAACATGTAAACAGCTTAGTGGGAATACTGTCTTTTTCAGAATGAAGGCAAAATACGGGAATATTTTGTGCGTGTAAACGTAGTCAGTGAGAAGCAGAGGAATTAAAACTACACCTCAGTTTACTGAGCAGAGTCCTCTGGCCAATGAGACACTCAGCCTTCCTCACAGATCGTTCATACTGGGACATGAATACCTACAGTACCATTACTGGAGAAGAAGGAAGGATAAACTATCACCTCTGTGGAATCACATTTGTCTTAAAAATACTGAGCAGACCCTCCCTGCTGCTCACAGGAGCAACATAAGCTTCACTTGACGAAGACATTACGTCACAGATTACCTTTCTCTGTCCCAGGAAGTTCTGATTGGGAACCTGATCCGGCACTGTCCCCTCTGTCGGCGGCGAAAAAGTGTTTATGTGGTCGTTTGTGAATGTGAAACAAGGTGATTCTGAAAAACAGCAACCTTGCTTACTCACTTGACTTTCCCCAGATAAAGGTTAAAAAGAAATAAATGCCTAACTAAAATGCAAAAAAACTGGAAACAGCAGTGGACTGACAGCGCCTGACCGCCCCACCACGGGCTGAAACACAGATCACTGCAGGCAGCCAAGGACGGGTGGAGGAGGAGGAGTATAACTGTATGTTAGCTGTAGAATAAGAGATAGACGATGAAAGAGAGGAGCAGAGGATGGAGAGAACAACAGACGAGTGTAGAGAGAGAAAAAGAGGCTGACAGCATGAAAAACGAGTGTGTTGGCAGCCGGCAGCCGCTCAGATAAACGCTCCACTCACTCTCCGTCCATACTCCCTCCCGCCCTCCCTCTGTTCCCTCGTCTGCATCATCCTCTTTTGTCTTTTCAACACTAATTTCCTTATGCATGCCCCCGTTTCACACCCAACCGAGAAGCATTCACGATTCACACGATTCATTTGTGTAATGCGGCTCTGGTTGTGGTTCAGATGCTGCAGGACAACATGACTCACCAGAAAAACTACAGCTTCGGTCATTTATTCAAACGTCTTAAATTACAGACGTTTGAACATGTGATGGTGTAAATAATGACTGTGTCCTCTTTAAGTGGAGAAGGTGTAGAAAGTGTATGATGAGACTGTCCTACCGAGTGCCCAAAAAAGCCGTGTCTTTACGTTGGAGCCCTCTAGTGGCCGTAGGAATTTGTCTCTTGTCCATCAAGACGTCAAGCGCGAAGGCTCTCTTTTTGTAACTAGGCGCAGGGCGACCGACTCTGAGCGTTTCATTTCAGCATGGATGCCTTCAAAGCTGGACTGGTCGAGCAGGTACGCCTTTACAAGCTCCTCTACGAGCCTTCCATGAGAGACCACGGGGACCGTCAAATGATCCTGAACTCAGATAAAGACAGTTAAATTCTTCCTCGGCAACAACAAGCTCGAGTGCAGCCATGTTGGTTTATAACGACCTTCCGGTAACACTCGTTGACTTCTTGCTTATTCAAGACGAAGGTTTTCTTGTGTACGCCCCCTGGCGTAGCTCACGCGACATCTGCAGAGGCCCGCGTCACGGTGTCTCGCGCGAGTTTAAACAAGGCTTGAGAAGTTGGACTTAAACCCGAGAGACTGCTGTTTTTTTCCCTATCCCAGTTACCTTTGTAATGGTTATCATTTTAGGTTCCCTAAAACTAACAAATTTGGGATTCTGATATTTTTCTTGGCAGGACAGTCTCAGTTTTAGTTGCCTAAACTTAAACTCATATGAGTCACCTGAGTTGTTTTTGAAGGAACGACCTATTTTGTCAATTAGGTATAAGGACGTGTTGGATAATCTGGAGTCAATACCTTTTAATAATCCCACACTACATGTACTAATTGTAAACAATACACTAATTGTCATAGTATACACTTTTTGTAGTTGGTATACAAGAACAAAAGTTTTTACTTGAGCGTGGAAATAGTAGTTTGACTATAAAAAAAAAGTAAAGTCAAAGGCCTCTTCCAGAGATTTCTAATGCATCTCTCTGTCTTCATCAGCGGCTGGAGTTTTCTCAGGTGCCGTTGAGATGTGATTCAATACATGCACCGCCAGACATCAATCAAACTAATTTAACAAACATTCATCATTACATCATTTTTGTCTACTACGTAACTCCAGTTGATGACGCTCCTGCATAAATGGCAGAGAATTAGCAGCCTGGACAGGATGTTTATTTTGGAGTAGTTGAGCTGTATATATCATATCATATTCAGGTTTCTGCAGAAACCATAACCGGGGCTTCAAAAACCCCCAAAACGACCAGGATACTAGTGCACAGGTAAACACACTCACTGTCGCTTTGTCAAACATAATGACCCTCTGACATTGTGAATCTTTTTTTTTTATTTGTGCTAAACACCTCAACAGTGTTTGTCCAGATGTGACAGAATATTTGACCCCTCCAGTCAGCAGAAGCACAATATTTCATGCACACTGCCTTCTCTGAAAAGCCTCCAGGAATGATCTGGAGTATTATATTTTCTCCTGGACAGTAACACAGCGTCGGTGTGTGTGTGTGTGTGTGTGGGGGGGGGGGGTAGCTGCACAGCCGGGCCGCCTCGCTCTGCATGAAGGATGCAAAGCTGTGCAGCCCGGTCGTGTCAACACAGCCGTCCTGTAAATATTTATAGGCGTTTATCTGCTGGGCTGCGGATTATCAGCTTAGCGAGGTACAGTAGCCCCCCTCGACCAACACACTTATTCACACACTCACCCGTTATCCTGATGCATTGAGACTGCAGGGACAAGCACAGCAGGAGGTCTGAGTGTGTGTGTGTGTGCTGATCACACCGCCTCACAAATCAAGAAGTTGCTGATCAAATGTTAAAGTAAAGTGTTGGTGTGACACTTTACAGAGCAGCAAAGTGCTTCACGGAGAAAGACGGAAAAATAAGAAACTGAACTCTATAAGAAGGAGATAAAAAGAGAGAGTGTCTATAAGAGAAGTCAGATCTCTCAGGCGCCATCAGACCTGCAGGTTGTGAGGTTGTGACTAACGAGACAAACCTGCTGTTTTCTGTATTTTTAGCTTTTCTTTCACCTGGAATCTGTTTTCTCTCCACTACCTTTCTTTAATGAAAACCTTTGACTGAACTTGAACTTTTTTTTAAAAAACTTTCCTTTTTGACAAGAAGTGCTTGTGACATTAGATATTTTTCTTCCATTGACCTCATCTGAATTAACTGTACTGTAGTTGAGCCCACATGTTCTGACTGGCAGCCCAGTTTTATTAGGCTGAATCCAGACTTGATCCAGCTCATCAAAGTATTGCAGGAGCGTGGGGGATTCCTGCAGCCCACCGAGCGGCCTGTAGCCTCTCATTTCAGGTGAAAACATGAAAATCCCCTGAACATGTTTTTTGTGGCACACATGATGTCGTTTTCCTCAGGCCTTTGAAGTGTAAATGTATGTTTCTGTGCCACTAAAGCATCTTTTGAAATTAACTGAGTGGGTGCATGCAGGTGTGTGTTTATGCATGTGTGTGTGTGACCGTGAAAGAGATGAAGTGTGTTCATGTTCCCCCTGCAGTCAATCCTCCTCCGGCTGTAGATGGCTGCTGTGATAGACAGCAGAGGTTGACAGCAAGAGGAAAGGCTGCTTGTCGTCCTCCCCATCGCCTCCTCTATCGCTCTCTGCATCAAATTGGAGCTGTCAGTCAGCTCTCACCTCGCAGCACAACACACTCTATCAGACCGCAACAACCGCGGGAGGAAACACGGCGTCGGTGAGCAACGACGCCTGTTAGGGAAAAAAACGAGGAAAAGCAGCAAATGCTGAAAGGAGGGAATGTGGGATTATTTGATGAAATGAAATCAGCGCTGGTTATCCGTGTTTTATAAGATAAATTGCTCTGTCCTTCATAAAGTTTCAGCTCACCTCGAGCAGGTAACTCAGCCCGGCTGATGGAGGGAACAGCTGTGCTGCAGGTTTAGCACCAAATTCACTTTCAGTTGACTTTCAACTGCAGCTACATCATAATGTTGGAGCTTTCATTCTCAATTAATTTTCTTATAGATCATTTTAGTACTTTTATAAGAATTAAGGGGGATTTTCTTTCTAGGCTAGCCGGTTAGTGGACGAAGCAGAGAGAACGTCCTTCAGGCAGAGGAGCTGGGTTTAAATACCTTTGTCGCCCTGCTGAAGTGACTTTAAAGGATGAGGCTGGCACTATTTTATATCAAATGCCATTAAAAGACCAAAACTAACAATGTGTTAGTTCGTCTGAAGTAGAAAATACAGTAAATATGTGACATAAACGATGATTTCTGTTTTTTAAGATGTGCTGCCAACAGTTGAATGAAGCACATCTATGTCCCTTCTCTGCAGGTCATAAAGCATTCTGGGTAAACGCAGGAAATCATTGACCAAGAGAGAAGAAGGTAGAGGGGAAAGTAGGTTAAATAAAAAGTAAATTACGGCAGCTCATAACTAAATACTTGTGCTGGTGTGACGATGTGTTCATGCTGTCACACTGCTGCCTTGTCGTCCTCCAGCTGAAGGTTGAACGTGCAAATCAAACTAATGGAGAAGGAAGTTTAATTCCAAAACATGCGATTCTTAGAGCAGCAACATGAATGTGATCCAATCACAGCCGACGCAGAGGCCTGAGCGTTAAAGAGCAGTGACGACGGGACAGTCCCACATTATGGGGACTCTAATCTGTTCACACACTCACATTACGGGGACCCTAATCTGTTCACACACTCACATTACGGGGACTCTAATCTGTTCACACACTCACATTACGGGGACCCTAATCTATTCACACACTCACATTATGGGGACCCTAAAATGTCAGTTTAGAAGAAGCAAAAGTTCTTTCTTTGTATTTCTTTCTAAACTGGTTTATTTTAGAAAACTTTTATTTGTGTATTATGTACAGAAATTACTTCACAGACTCATCCCACAAACTGAACTGCGCTTCATAAAGATTAAATCTGTTCATGACATAAATTACCCTCCACTTCATTACAGTAATAAAACAGCCAAGACACAAACGAGCAGCATGTTGCTGCATGAACACGCCACGGCCTCGGGCAGTGGTGCATCATGGGACTCTGTCTGCGCTGTGTGTGTGTTTAAAGCTTGTGTGTGTGTGTGTGTGTGTGTGTGTTTTTCAGGGTGTTTGACTACCAGCGTGTCCCCTCCTCGGTCCCGGTGGATCCCAGTCCTGTCAAACGGCCCCGCCCTTCATCCCGCTCCTCCTCCTCCTCTTCCTCCTCCACAACAGCTCTGAGGATGAAGAGCAGCAGAGCTTCCAGCAGGAACAACAACACACACACCTCCTCTTCTAACAGCAGTAGCACCAAATGTAAGAGAGATGCTGTGCACTCTCAGGTTTAAATTATACTCTGTCACAAGTCAAGGGTTTTGCTCCGCTAGCAGCCGGCCACTCAGGCCGTCCTTCCATCAACTTATTTGCATCAGCAAATACGTTTTGTAGGAAACATAATGCCTGTTCAATGATAATGCAAAATGTTCATACTGACATACACAGTAATTGCACTCGGGTGCGGACCAAAACAACTGTACCGAGACCCTTTAGAAGAAGTGGTCTTGGTCTGGTTCCAAACGAACTCTGGAGCAGTTCGTTTGTGGTGGGATTGTGATCCGACCTCGATCGGACCAAGTTAGAGCTAAATATGAGCTCCCTTGTTCTGCTCAGTCGTCTAAAGGCAGCACGTCTTCTTTGCAAAGTGTGAAGCAGTTTAATATTTTCAAGACATTTCCCCGAAGTGCATTCGGCATTCTGCTGGTGTAGCTTTGCCTGGCATATTACCCAGATAATTACCACGGTTATGAGGAAATGCCAAATGTGCCATTGCTCCATGTTAAATTGCATAGAAATGTTTCTCTCACAGAAATATGCATTAGTCCAGAATACAGACTCCAGGACCTTCTTCCTGTATTTACTTTCTTGGTCCTGCCCCAGACACGTTTGACCAATAAGCGGAGTGAACGTTCTCACCTGGTTTGTAGTGATGCATTTTGGTTCGCTTGGATTGTTTGAAAAGAAACCAAACTGAAGGGGAAAACGCTCCAAGAGCAAACCAACTATAGGTGTAAAAAAACACCCTCAGATTCATCAGGTGGACACAAACACAACTCAAAATATGATGATAATGTAACCACACACAACCGCTGAATGAAGACTGGATGGGTTTTTTCAAAGCAATGGTGGAAGAAACATTCCTTTAGTAAAAGTATTGAATCAGTAAGATGTACTTAAAGCATCACCTGGGTCACCTGTGCAACACCCAGACCTAAAACCATCCGCAGTGATGGAAAACAGTGAGGAAATACAGGAAATAAGTAAAAATTTTAAATTAAATCCCCTTAAAGAGCATCCCCGTTTTTGTGCACAAGCCGGAAAATCACTTACTCAAAATAAAACGTACTGTTCTTGAACCCTTTTGACTGCATTCATGATCCTCTTGGTCTCTTCTCAAAGGTTACACTTGCTTTAATGTCAAAAAGGCAGAATTAGTCTCAGCTTCTAGCCACTTGTCAAGTGATTATTAAAAAGTCCATTTTTCTTTCCATTACAGTATTTTTGAACTAGCATGTTAATTGTACATATTATATCTTCTAGCATGCAAAAGTACATGTTGGGTATTTTATCTCCACAAAGCCCACTTTCCAAGGACTGTCTTGATTTAAATGATTCAGATTTTTGTCTTGCATTCATGAGTGGTGCAGTTTTACATATCCACTGAGATCCACATGATCGTTGAACCAAATGAATACGTCTACATTCATTATAACCGGGGTTATGACCCCAACGCTGCGGAGTGTGAAGGACGAAAAGAAATATTGTGACTTCGAGTGTGGCAGAAACAGTTTGGGCAGTTGTGTGGGTGTGAATGTTAAAAAGCTTTTAACCAGAGAGGGCAGAGACACCAACACCCTGCTGATGGCAGAGGTTGATACGCAGGGGTGTTTTATCGCTTCGACCCTCTCCAATTAAAGGCTTTTAAATTTCAAACTCACTCAAGAGCCTCGGCCCGGGTGTTATGGGCCCTCACTTGTGGGCCGTAATATTTACCTTTTGTAAAATCTGTAAATATGCAGCCAACACAAGCCCCTGTGGAAACCTGGAGCACTCGGAGGATCTTTCCCTTTCTAAAACCCTGTTCATGTTATCTGCCGCCTGTGTGATGGCTTGTCTCGGTGGTAGGGCCCCAGGGTGCTGGAGAGAAGGCGGGTGCGGATGGTGCCAGATGGTCTCTTCATTAAAAGCTTCTGTACCGCGGGGCTCTCCTTTCTGCTATAACCCAGCCGAGCCTATCAGCACTCACAATTAGACTGAGTTAATAGTGCATGGCAAATAAGAATTGTTTATACTAGTTTATTACAAGCCTTAATAGTTTTTACTTCGCCCCATCACAAGGAAATTAGATTGCCTTTGCAAGCTTCCGAGGTCGAAAAGCTTTCAGGAGTGAAGTAGTTTTCAGGGTCGTTTGGTGAGCTCTTTGCGGCGCCGGCAGTCCATTACAGAGCACAGCGAGGGTGAAGGCTCTTGCAGTGGAAGGACGTGGGAGTGCAGCGCTGAGAATAATTGATGGTGCAGGACTACAGGCTTGATGACTGCGGGGGTCACTGGATGACATCTGCATCTGCATGGAGCTGTAAAACCAGGCTCTGGTCCAAACGGACTATGTTTTTAGCCAACTTGTGAAGGGAAAATCCTCCTGAAACACATCAACACTACACGCCAAACAACGCCTGTGGACGTTACACTCATATGTGATTGTTGAACATTTTATCTCTGTAGGGAAGACAGGGGTGTCCACATACTTTTGACAATATAGTGTATCGCTCACTTAGCTTATACTGTATTGATATTGTCCCCACTCACCTCTTTCTCTCTCTGCAGTAAAGATGACGGAGCTACTTGCCATCAAGAGGGAGCTGACAGTGATCAAGGTTCAGATCGACGGCCTGTTGGACTGTGTGGACAAGATGGACAGACAGAAGAAGGACTGCTCAGGTAGAGACAGCAAGCAGTTGGACGGCTTCCTGTCCCTCGCTACTGTTTATCTGTCTTATAAAATGTGATTTTAACACCTGTACTGAAAACAAACCTCCAGCCGCAGGGTCAGAAAGACCTGAGAATTTACACCATTTGACTGATCAGAGATTATGAGGACCCATAAATATGAAAATACATTTCCAGGTACCGTCCCACAGTTCTTAGGACACACTATCAGCTAAATGTTTATGCACCCATAGGTATGTGTATGAACCTGTATTCAAAAGTATCCAAAGTGTGCGGAACAAAGACGTGTACGGCACTTTGTAGCTACATACATTAGCTTTATGGTACTGTGTGTATGGGATTTATTTGTCCAATCTGAGGAAACTTTTTTGTGCAATCTGTAGTAAGCATTTGAACAGGGTTATGTAAAAGAAAGCACTACGGTGGCCCTGAGAGCTCAACGCACTGCAACTTGAGAAAACACTTAGACAAAACACAAGTGAATTAAACACCTTCACCCATTTGACAAATACAGAAAACACAACCAGATACAGAAATGCGTTGCAAAGAAATTTTGCTGTTTTTCTGGAGAACTGATCAGAAAAACAGCTGGAGACGTTTTCAACCAACTCACAGAGCTAACGCTAATTAGCTAGCTAACTCCACTATATTTGAGAAGGAAATATTGTACTTTTTACTCCACCACATTTATCTGATAGTTACTTGCAGATTTAGATTTTACGCAGAAAATTTTGGATTTTTTAAAATTACATTGTCGAGGAATAACTACCCAACAGTATATAAACTAGTTAAAGTCATAAACGTTGGCGAGCTACAACATTAAATCGCTGCTTACATATTAATACATCAGGAATAATAATCTGAAAATATTATACTATAACACAAAGTATGAAAAGGCATGTCAGTTTGGCGGTAGGGCCAAACTTTTGTTCACATTCGATTCACAAATTGTGCATTTATATGGCTGATAATGGTGCGATTGTATCCTGGCTTTTCTTGATAGACGAAGAGAGGGTGGACTCAAGATTATGTCACACCAGAGGCTTCCTGTAGACGACTGGTGTTAATAAACATGTAATCTGTCAATGTGAATCAAGTCCATCATACCACAGGCGGGTGACACCGACTGGTCCAGATCCCAGTTTTATTAAAAAAGAACAATATCAGGCTCGTACATCAGTCTGATCCAGGTTTGATCCACCCAGAGAACCACTGAACTCCGAACCGAAGTTTATTATTGCAAATGATCTGCGAGGGGCTGGTGATGCGGAGAGAGTCGGTTTGTTTACCATCAGATGTGATCCGCTATCATACTGCATCTGTGAGTAATGGTTCAATGACAAAACTGCCGCCAGCGGAGCGTGGATTATGACAGTGAGGTAAACAGCGATAAACACCGGTCTCATAACCTTTCATAAGCTCCCCTTCAGCGCTCAGGAGTTATCTTGTCGTCCACCAACTCTGTGTGTGTCTGTGTGTGTCTGTGTGTGTGTGTGTGTGTGTGTGTGTGTTTTATTCCTCTGCCTTGGAAGAAGAACATTTCCTTGCGAGGATAAAAAAAAAAAAAATATGAGGAAATTATCCAAAGTGACATGTTGACATATTTCACTTCTTTACATGATTTTTTTAGGTAGGTATTGATTTGGTGATTTACAGACTAAAAAACTTGGACAAAAATGGGCCAAATTACATTGAAAAGTTAACGTTTTTTTAGATGTGTAGTTTACATACGACCAACTGTATTAAATGGCTGTATTTCAATGTGAAGCAGGAAATATAGAAACTTTAGAAACATTTCAAGCTCTCTGACCATTTCAGAAAGCAGTTGAGAACAACAGTTATTCAACTTTATTCAATCTTACTTATAAAATCATTAAAAAACAGTGCAATTTATGTGTATTTATAGATTAACTTTTCACTAATTAAAGACACACACAGATATTTTACAAGAGGTAGCTCAACACATTTTATAGTTTCATTTTAAGACTTTGATGGGTAAAAACACATTTCTTAATTCTGCTGCTGTACAATGGAATAATCCTCCTTCAAGCGTAGAATTGATCACATCTTCAAAGTGGCCTTCAACAGATGGTCTCTCAGTAACTTGTAGCCTGATTAATGTAATAAAGAGAGCTTGGAACACGCAGTCACTCCACCACTGTGTGTCTCGACTGGTGTTATGGTTTTGTGTTTTTGTCCACAATGGAAATAAAGCTCAGTGAAAGGCTGGCAGGAAACGAGGGGAGAGAGACGCGGAGGATAACGTGCGACAAAGGGGGGCGTTATGATTATATGGTCAGTGTCTTAAACCCCCAGGGTTCGAAAAAAGCTCATTGTTAAGGTATAAAAATATGCAGAGCTCTACGAGACACACTCCTGGCTTACTGTGATAAAGATAACATTAAAAAAACACATTTCTAGGTGAGAGGTGAAATAACACAGAGTGCTGTATTCAGAGCAGTGCTGCCACCTTTCATGGTCAAAACACAGAACCTTCAGTCAGATTTGGTGCATTTATTTGGAATACATGATGTCAGTGATGGTACTCACAACTGTAGTAGTACTGATGTGTGTGTGTGTGTGTGTGTGTGTGTGTGTGTGTGTGTGTGTGTGTGTGTGTGTGTCAGAGTGTCCTCAGAGCAGGGAGCCCAGTGTGTCGGACTCTCCTCACCGAGGTTCAGTCAGCAGCCTGGAGAGAGAAAGTCCTGAACCAGGAGAGGCGAGCGAGGATGAGCCGCTGCACTACCAGCACTACTACCCGCACAGCTACCCCCACAGGGTAAATATATACCACTACTACCCCCACAGCTACCCCCTCAAGGTATATATATACCACTACTACCCCCACAGGGTAAATATATACCACTACTACCCCACAGCTAAGCCCACAGGGTACACATATATCACTACTACCCCCACAGCTACCCCCTCAAGGTATATATATACCACTACTACCCCACAGCGTAAATATATGCCACTACTACCCCCACAGGGTAAAATATACCCCCAATACACTTACAGCTGCCCTTACAGGATAAATATACACCCCTACTACCCCCATGGGGTAAAATATACTGCCAATACCCCGCAGCTAAGACCACAGGGTAAATGACTACCTCAGTAACTGCCCCCTCTGCATTGAGCTCCGCTGTAGAAGGTAATGTAATACTGCCATCTGGTGGATAATCTATTATTAACACCATCTTCTGTCAGCTCAACAGAAGGATGCAGCTCTGCTGTGAATCTGTTAGTTGGTCTATAAAATGTCAGAAATTAGTGAAATAAAACGTCACTGAGGTAAAAGGTGAGGTTTTAACTGACCAACAGTCCAAAAAAGATATTACATATATATTACATAAAACAGCAAAAGGCAGAATTTAAAAGCTAGAGGCTGTGAATTTATTGAAAAAGTTCCTGATTCATTTTCTGATTCTGATCGATTAATAGTTTCAGCTCCATGCAGAACAGCAGCAAAAATTAGACCTAACTAGCTGAAAAAGTAATTTTGTTTGTGTCACTGGAAGTTCAGAATTAAAAATGACTGAAAGCTTTTTAAAAAGAGGAAGGACAGATGAGTCCAATTGATGTCATCGTTGATGTTAAACTACCCCTAAAAATGAGGGGATTACCTGTTTATCTGCCTCAGTCCATCCCTTCACCTGTCTTTACAATCACTTCTGTCACGTCAAATATCTCATTGCTCCACACTGCACAGAGCAGCCCAAAGACTATTTGCATAATCTGTGTTGGACGGCGTGTTTGCTGTCGCCTTGCAGGTCTTGTTATTCAGCACCTCGCTGGTGTGAAGCAGATCATCGGCGCGAAGGAACGGTGCTTTCAGTGTTTCTGTTTCTTTACAGGGAAACATAATGATATAGAATTATCCTGCAGGCTTCCTACCTGGCTGACAGAGCGAAGCTGCCTCATTAATCTGAGCGGAGGCAGAGAACAGGGCGGCCCTTAATCTGCTGCATTGTCCCTCTGACAGGAAGTGTGTGTGTGTGAATAAGAGAGACTGTGTGTTAGTAATTACCATTTCTCTCTATGTGTGTGTGTGTGTGTGTGTGTGTTAGTAAGAACAGGAAATGTTTTGTGGACTGTGGGTATAGATGTGCAGCATTATGTGTGTGTGTAAAGATGAGGCTGCAGTGATGATGATGATGATGATAAGGAAGAAAAGGAGGAAGGCTGTGTTAATGAGGGCTAACTGCAGTGTGTTTCCACTGTCGCGTTAAGAGTTACTTCCTCTGTGTTTCCAGATAAAGCAGCATCAGTCTGATCTGGAGGACGACCTGTGATACTGCAGCTCAGGTAGGAACTCTCACTCTGAGACACTTTAAAGAACCAGACCGGTGGTTTTAGATGTTTTAGCCCATTAAAAGATGAGTTATATTATATTTAATATCAATCATACGGTCACACACAATGCAATTAAAAGACCAAAACCAACAATGTGTCAGCCTGTCTCTCAATACTTTCTGACTTCCCTACTCTGACTACAGCAGCTCCAAGCCCATTGGTTCCTACTGAAGACGTACATTTTTAAAAACTGCTCATAAATGTACAGTTTCATTTCAGCCACACTAGCAGCTTTGACTTTGGTCCAGACTGTTAAATGGATTGCCACGAAATGTTGTACAGACATTCATTGTGCTTAGATAATGAAAACTTTGGTTGATCCCCTGACTTTATTCTCTAACGCCATCATCATGTCAACATTTTAATTTGTTCAGTACTTTGGTTTATGACCAATTACCTGCCGAACTAATGACATTCCCATCTGCCTCAGTTCTAATTAGTACATGCTAACATGCTAAGCTAAGATGTTGAACATGGTAAACATAACTTTCTAAACATCAGCACGTTAGCATTTTTATTTTTAGCATGTTAGCACGCTGATGTTAGCATTTAGCTCAAAGCACCACTGTGTGTAAGTAAAGCCTCACAGAGCCGCTTGTGTAGATGCAGAGTCTTGGTCTTGTTTAAAAAAGACTTAAACATTTCCTAAAAGTAGTACGTATAAAAATGTAGTTTTTATCAAACAAACAGGAGGAAACAGTGCATTTGTTGGGGACTATTTTCAGCGGCGGATGAATCCACATTTGGTGCTCTTGTGAGTATCTGGGGCAGCAGGACGATGTGTGTGGGACTGAGTCCAAATAAACTACAGTGTGTGTGTTCACGGTAATTAAGGAACATGTCACCCAGTGCAACCTAAAATTAAACATAATTTACATTAATGTGTAATTAAATTTTTATATTGATTCCCAGTTTTCCAGGCAGCTATTGGTTTACGTTCATTTCAGTACACCATTGAATCCTGTTGATGGGACGTGATATCTTCTTGAGATAATTTTCGAAACTCTCCTTGGTGGTGCATTTAAGGAAGCTTGGACATATGGGAATTTCTTTTGCATCAAGCATTAAAAAGGTTGATGACCAGCAGCTGACTCAAATCTCAGCCATTGGTGCATTTAAGTGTCCTTAAATGCACCAATACTGTGAGGAATGAACTATCTGCAGCACGTTTGAAGTTGCTCCTCATAGAGCAGTGAAATGAACTGAGTTAGCTGCTTGGAGGTAAAAAGCTGCTGGTATGCTTTGGAAAACAGTCTGCAGTAAGTACTGTTTACACAATTTGCTTAAACTTAATTAGATCAGAGGGGCGTTTGTCCATTAAGTATCCAATGTTACAATAAAGCCAGATCTACTTTCCCACTGAGCTCTTTCTCTTTAATTACACTAAGGAAAACATCAGAACTTTTTGGTTGACAAAACTTGATTTCTAACCATGAACCTAGATGTTCCCTGATAGGATTTTTAAATGCACGTCTTGTAGTTGATGTAAGGACTCTAACACATTGCCTACATGGTGAATTTTCGTATTTCTTAGCTTATTTGTGTCCTTGAGATCCATAAACATCTCATTTCAGACTCCTCTCCTGTTATTCATTCCAGATCCTTCCAGAAACAGAAGCTGGGATCGGTAACAGCTGGGATGGGAGATGCTTCAAGGCGGCATGGCAACATGAACTGCATCGGACCGACTCTCCTCCATTTCTGAATCTGTCTCTTATCTGTCCGTCACTGTAAGTTTGATTTTTATTCTGTTGCACCATGTCCACTTCTGGTTTCCAGTCCACAATGACGACAAAATCCCCAAAACAAAATGTGTTCCTGGTACATCACTGACTCTGGTGCTCCATGCTAACATTTGGACACATGGGCTAAACTTCTGTGTTTTTATAAAGCAACATACCGGTGGGTTTGCGTAGTTTTTGGGTGATTTCCTACATTTCAGGCAGCCACAGATTTAATTTACAGGACTTTCAGAGCTCTGTAAAAATAACTTGCAGAGAAGAGACTTTCTGCAGACAAATAATCCATCACAGTGAGCAATTTATTTTATTTTGGTTTCTCTGTAGTGATGTGATCCAGAATAGTTCAACATCTTAACATTAATAGTGCACCTACCAAAACAAGCATTCATGAGCTATGTTTGGCAGATTTTTTAGTTTTTCTAAGCTCTTTTCTTTTAGTTCTTACTTACTTAATATTACTCTATATCCAGATTGAAAAAAATACATTTTCTTTACTAAAAAAGGTCATATTGGCCCCATTTATCACCCTAACCTCGCTGCCCATGTTGGACTCCACTCTGACTGATGTTAATAAAGTCAGTGTGGCAGCAGCTGGCAGCTCCTTATCTCACAGTTTATTTTCATCAGATGTGTTGTCATTATGTGTAACCAGATGTGTACAGGACCGCATTATGGCTCTGTGTTAAAGGCTCAGTGAGCACAGTTTTATGACTCTCTGGGTGAATTACAGTGCTATTCACTCAGGAAATCAGTTATAATGTGATATATAGACTATAGAGGCAATTTCCTGAAATGAGCCTTCATTTGTGAAACCAAACGATGAAATGGTTACAGTGCATCCAGAAAGTATTCACAGCGCTTCACGTTT
>LKNJ01006842.1:0-16728 GCA_002120245.1 Maccullochella peelii
TGTAGCAGTAACCTGTAGCAGTATCAGTACTCCTGTAGCAGTAACCTGTAGCAGTATCAGTACTCCTGTAGCAGTAACATGTAGCAGTAATACTACTCCTGTAGCAGTACTCCTGTAGCAGTAACAGTACTCCTGTAGCAGTAACAGTACTCTGCTGTAGATGTTTCAGGTCGAGCTCATTTGAACTCCTTTATATCCTGTTGGCTAGTTTAATCTGCAGCAGTGCATCATGGTCTATAAGATCATCATCTGGCCTGTGAAAACCACGTATCTCTAAAATGTTTTATGTCCATCAGTGACTGAAATGTCACAGTTCTGGGAGACAGGTGTGCACAACCTGGTCCATTTCTGCTGCAGTGGATGATGATTGGCTGTCGACCACTGCGGTTTCTATTAGCTGATTAATTGCATCAGCTGTTCTGTTTTCTCAGATAAAAGCAGAGAAGTTCAATGGGGTCTTCAAGAGTCCACATTGATCCACATTTAAATACAGACTGTGAACCTTGTACCACATGATGGACAGGGACCAGGCAGTAAACATGTTAATAACCAGGCAGTCAACCTGTTAACCAGACAGTTAACATTTTAATAACCAGGTAGTATACATGTTAACCAGGCAGTCAACCTGTTAACCGGGCAGTCAACCTGTTAACTGGGCAGTAAACATTTTAATAACCAGGCAGTAAACATGTTTGATGCTGATCTGGTTCTGATCTGATCCTGGTCTCTTCCCTGGTTTTGCAGTGTCCCTGCAGGCCTCAGCATGGAGCGCACAGGCAGCATCCAGCTGGACATACCGGACTTCAGTAACTCGGTTCTGTCTCACCTGAACCAGCTACGTGTTCAGGGCCGTCTCTGCGACATCGTGGTCAACGTGCAGGGCCAGAGCTTCCGGGCACACAAGGTGGTCCTCGCTGCCAGCTCGCCGTACTTCCGGGACCACATGTCTCTGAGCCAGATGAGCACTGTGTCGCTGACGGTGATCCGCAACCCAACGGTGTTCGAGCAGCTGCTGTCCTTCTGCTACACGGGCCGCCTCTGCCTGCAGCTCGCCGACATCATCAGCTACCTGACGGCTGCCAGCTTCCTGCAGATGCAGCACATCATCGACCGCTGCACCCAGATTCTTGAGGGCATCCACCTGAAGATCAGCCTGGCCGACCTGGATGAGGAGCCCATGCAGGAGGAGGTGGCGCGGGGCTCCAGGGGAAACAGGACCCTGGAGGCCGTGGTGCGAGGAGGCGGTCATCACAGCGGCCTGCGGATCCTCGGGCCACGAGGAGGTGCAGAAGCATGTGAGGCGGTCAGCCCTGCCGAGGAGCCGCTCAGCCCGCCGCCGACAGTGGAGCACAGCGGGCTGGAGGGGTCCGGGGCCGCCGGCGGCAGAGCGGGCAAAGAACCAATCCTTCGCATCAACCGGGCCGGTCAGTGGTATGTGGAAACAAGCAGCGAGCCAGAGCGGACCGGCAGTGCTGAGGAGGGCGGCATGGATCGAGTGAGGATCAAGACAGAAAGGATGGAGGAGTGGATCGGAGCAGGAGAGCACCACGAGGAGGGGGGACCGGTGGAAGAGGGGGCCACCGTGATGATCGACACATCAGGACGCAGCACGCTGGTGACGGGACCAGTGGGAGCGCTGGGGGCCCAGAGAGCCCAACCGTCCTCCAGCATTAGCGAGACAGACAGGTGAGTCACAACGATGACACACCGCAGAGCGTCATCCTGAAGTGTAGACGCCTGATGACGGTGTGTGTCCATGTGTGATTATGTGTCAGGTTCAGTCCCACTGGCAGTGTGGTCGTCCTGGCAGAGCGTCAGAGAGCGAAGAGCGAGTCTCCCAGCAGGGCGGACGAGCTGCGTCAGCCGAGCTCCCAGGTACCGAAAACCAAACCACACACACAGGTGGCCTGTAGCCAGCCAGGAGAGCCAGGTGGTGTTTGTGGCCTGTTAGATGAAATTTTCTGTCAGAAAATACTGAGATAATAAACAAGTTTAATTCTTATGTTTGCTGTTAAGTAAATCCTAATATAGACTCTTGTTGAACCTGAGCAGTCTCACACAACACATTGCTCCAAAATCTTTCACCTAAAGGACCCCTAAAATCTCCTCAAGGCCCAGTAGAACCTCCTTAAGGACCACAAAAACTTCCTCACTGACCACTAGAACCTCCTTTAGGTTCTCTAAATAATGTTCAGATGGGTAAACTCCAACATGCAGTGTGTTAATAAGGTGGTGTTCCACCTTGAGCCTCCAGAACAGCTTGTGTGGAACACTATATTCATATTCACTTGTCTGGTGTTTTAATGATGATGGTGGTGGAAAACCTCCTCAATGGCCACTAGAACCCCCCGAAAGACTCCTAGAACATCCTCAGTTGCCACTAGAACCTCCCAAAAGACTCCCAGAACCTCCTAACGGACCACCTGAACCTCCTCAGTGGCCATAAGAACCTCATAGAGGACCCCTAGAGCATCCTTTAAATTCGCTACATGGTGTACAGATGGGTGTAAAACCCAACACAAAGTGTCTTTGTAATGTGTTGTTCTACCACAAGCCTTCAGAATAGCTTCAGTCCTTGTTGGCATAGATTCTCCAAGACATGTTTCTGTCAGTACTCAAAAAACACCAAACCTCTAAAGGGGTTTGGAACCAGGCTAAGCATGTACCCAAACCAGCAGTTTGTCCAGAGCTTAATCTTCATCCAGAGATTAAAAATCCAGTTTGATGCAGTTCGTTCTGGTCTCTTCTGTATTCATGTTTCGTTCTGCCTGTCAGGGGGAGGAGCATGCAGCGTTCGATATGGGTGGCTACGAGGACTACCTGAGGGAGCAGGTAGGAGACCGCTGGTTCCGCTACAACCCCCGGCTCACCTGCATCTACTGCTGCAAGTCCTTCAACCAGAAAGGTAGCCTGGACCGCCACATGCGCCTGCACATGGGCATCACACCGTTTGTCTGCCGCATCTGTGGGAAGAAGTACACACGCAAGGACCAACTGGAGTACCACATCCGCAAGCACACCGGCAACAAGCCCTTCCACTGCCATGTCTGTGGCAAGAGCTTCCCCTTCCAGGCCATCCTCAACCAGCACTTCCGTAAGAACCACCCTGGCTGTGCCCCCCAGGAGGCCCACAGCGCTTCCCCTGAGACCACCACCGCCTCTGTCACGTCTAGGGGAGGGCCGAGCGACGAGGCCTCCCCCAGCCAGGAGGAGCCCGAGGGTGGGGGCGGAAGCAGCAGCGGTGGAGGCCAGTACAGCGAGGGTCCCCAGGCCTCGGTCTCCACCACGGGGCCCGACTGACCCTGAGGGAGGGTGGAGGGTAGGGTCGAGGTTGGGGTGGGGGGTGACGGATGTGGAGGGCCGTCTGATCCTGTTGCACCTGAAGCCAACAGGACGCTGAACCTGCTGAAGTCAAAGCAGCGACAGAAAGGACACCTCAGTCTGAACTGAGATTTTTCCGCTTTAAACCGCATCTACCTTCACTAACCGAACCGAACAGATTAAGCTAAAATGAAGAAATGCCACACACTCCAACAACCTCATACACCACACGATGCAGTGGTTCTCGTTTGCCTCCGTTTAGTTTCTTATGTTACAGATTTCTACTTTTATATTTACAGGTATTACAGGTTCACAATGCAGCATCACAACAGTCTGTCTGGTGGAAACTTTGCCAAACTACTCAGTGCCAGTTTAACAGTTCAAATCCTTCATATTTGCCTTGAGACAATCTGGAGCAGCGAGGTTAATAATAATAATCCTGCGCACTCTTTGCCATCGGCATTAAAAGATTTAGTTGCACAAAAAGGTTCAATGAGAAAACTACGACTGTTAGAGTTCAGATCCAGTGTGATCAGAGTTTCTTTTCTTTCCCTGTTTTCCAGCTTTAGCGGCATTAGAACAAATTTCCTGTTTTTTCTTTGTCATAAAGTTTAGTAGACAACCATTCTGGGATGGATGAAGGTCTCACACTACGACACTTCACACTACTTAACTCTTGTTGTACAACGTCACCAAGAAAACTAATCACATCCTGTTCTGTCCTCAATTACATAAACATGACCTCAATCCTGATCCCACATCAAATGGTCCAGTTTGTTAAACTATTAGAGCACATGGAAATGTGTCACCTTTAGGGCTGAAACTAACTTTTAGTTTCATTATTGATTAATCTGCCGGTCTTCACAAGGTGACTTCAGATGTCTTGTTTTGTCTGATTAACAGTCCAAAAATAGTTTACTGTCACATAAGATAAAGAAAAACAGCAAATTAAGATGTTGGAACTTGGTAATGTTTGACATTTTGGCTTCAAAATGACCTAAAATGAGGAATTGTGATCAAAATAGTTGCTGATTTCTGTTACTCAACAAATTGATTAAATCAACTCATTCTCAAAATCATTCACCCACATGGCAGCATCTGACTATAAACGTCTGAATCGCCAACTGGATCCACAGTTCGTTGATAAGTGACGCAGGATTTGGTCAGCAACAAGTCAAAACTAAAATAAAATAAATATTCTGACATAAACAATAGTTGAGTCAGAAGGAGAGCAGCAGTTTAAACTTGAATTGTGCCAAATCACCGTTTCAGTTCGCCGACTGAAGCTGCTGGAAAAGTTTGGCTCTGGTTCGTCTCCGAACTCAACGAACATATTCCATAATCAATGAAAATAATACTCTAGTGGTTGCAATATGTAAATTCTAGATATAAAATAAGAAATATAGAAATTGGAAGCAGAAAAAGTGCATTAATAGGAACTTTCAAAACGCGTGACATTTGTTTTCTAAATGGGAGCGAGAATGGTTTGATCTAAAAATGATTTTATCATCTGTACTAAATATTCATAAGTCCATTTACTTAGCTAATCACGGACCTTTCAACTGCATCCCATGGCCTTTTCCAGCGAATCAAACCTGCTCAGGTGCTATCACATGACCTGAGTGCAGGTCTTTGGTCACGTGACAACAGGTGGTTGTACGTGGGGGGACATTACAACACATTCTTGCTCAAGGACCCCACAGCCCCACCTGTACCTCCCCGCCTGTTCAACAAACCCTTTGAAAAAGGTCATCTGATGCATGTGAAAGCTCCGGGAATTAATATTTAAGGATATATTTGTGTCCCCAAGGTGGAGAATGAATCTCCACGCTCATCTTTTATCATGCTTCATGCAGTAAAAAGAATGAGAAGTGAGTTGCTCGGATCACACTGGATTTGTTAATTTGGCTGTAAACTGAGTGTAAATTCTTCATATTAACGTTTGAGTATCGTTGAACTCAGTTTTTAAGGATCTGGTAGATTATAAAGGACCATCTGGCAGCCTGTTGACTGAACAGACTCACAGCAGGAAAACTGGACGGTGTCCAGCCTCAGATAAGCTACACAGCTCAGTTACCTCTCATCACTACGCAATACAGCTGCTGCACTGCACAGCACCACCGGGGGGCGCTCTGATCCACCCACACAGAGAGCTCCGTCAGTCTTCTCAGATATTTTTATAAACAAGCATGTGTTTTTGTTTTTGTTTTTCATGGACACTTTTTTGCTCTGACAATGTGTGTGACAGACGACAGAAGCTTCATGTTGGAGGACGAGGAGACGTGTCGCAACCTGATCAGTAACTTCAGCTAAGGACGCATTAAATCTGCTGCACGCCGTAAAAACAAAGACTGAAACTGAAGAAGTCAAACAGAAGCTACAGTTAATACGTAACTTTGAATTCAATCAGGGAGAATAAACAGAAAAAGATAACAAGTAGATTAGCTGTGTCATCAAAATGGAGGCAAGTTATGCTAACATTAGCTTGCAGCTAACTGATTTTTTGCTTAATCATCATGTAGATAGTGTTGTCCAGTGGTTCAAAGCTATCAATTATTACAATCAATTACAAACCACAGACCTCTGTTACTAAAAGAGCTAATGTTAGCTTGCGAGTTAACTAACTACTGCTTACTCATTATGTAATGCTAATATAATTAAGTGCGAGCTAGTTTGCTGAAAATCAACAATAGCTAACTGATTTTTTGCTTACTCATTGTGTACAAATTGTAGTGCAGAGCCGTTGTAATTCATTCCACACCACAGACCTCCATCTTTACAAGAGCGTATGTGAGCTAGTTAGCTAACATTAGTTTGATGATGTCTATGATTTAACATTAAGGTAGCGTGCAGACTTTTAGGAAAACTGTAGTGTTTCTAGGACAGATGGTGAAACCTCTTCTCCAGAGTCACATGTTTCAGATATCTGTTTAATCCCTGTGTCCAGTACAGAGATAGGTCAGGGATATGTTTAGCCTAGCTTTGCACAAAGATTGCAAGCAGTGGGAAACTACTAGCCTAGCTCTACCAAAAGAGAAACAATCTACCTTCTTCGTGAGATAATGTTAGCTTGCCAGCTAACAGACAATTAGCTTTTTATCCTGTGACCTACTACTTCTGTACAAAGTACAGTTGCACATGTGCAGTAGAGGTAATGCGTCATTACGACAGACAGTTCTGATCGGGTCGACATTGATCGGGTAGCGACAGGTCGAGGAGCCAGACCCTGTCAGACCAGATGGATGTAGTAGCCAGGCTATGGAACTGGACTAACAAAAACCTCACAGAGGTCAAAGTTCACCTGCTGGAGGACGGGAGCAGGTCGGACCACCTGGCAACCAAAGGCAAGACGACGTGGCCACGTTGGCCCTCCAAAACGGCAAAACAATTTCAGCACTTATCAGAGAGAGACTTTTTATAAAAACAGAACAATATAAAATCTACACATATTATCAGACAAACATATTTAAACTACTAAGATGTTTTTTTGCATATGAATAATGTACGTAAAATAGGAGTTAAATTCAGATGTATGGTAGGTAGGCAGGTAGCACACGGATCGGCTGTTACTGTTTTTCTACAGAGCTGTGAATCAGATTCTCAGTGGACGGTAAATTTTTTTATGCAAGTGAAGCCAGCGGCTCTGTCCTCACTCCGGCTGGCTGGACTCGAGTTTTCCTCCCGCCGCCGCCGCCGCACTCGCTCTTCAGGCTAAACCAGGAACTATCAGGTATACAGACTCTTTTTATTCAGTGAATCGGACGTTTACCTTTCCCTACGTAGCAGAACGCTAACGGCTAACCTCAGTGCGAGCTACATGCCGCAGAAATAAAACTCACCTGTAAATAAATTTGACAGCAGCAGGTAAAAAATTCCTGTGAGTCGCTGCAGAGGATGACAAAAACACATAAACCAGGGCTGGGCAATATGGAATAAAAATCAGTAATCATGACAACCACAAGACCTCTTTCCAATGTACCACGGCCAATACTGGTTTCTGATTGGCTGCAGGTGTTCGTTAAACCCCTGTACGTCGACACGTTTTGGTCAGTTTGTGACTGCGGTTTTAAATGTTTTGTTTTGTCCTTCATCTTCATAAATCAGGACACCATGTGGTGTTTTATCACAATATATGATTCCACTTCAAGTCAAGAACTAACTAAAAGAACAAAAATACTGCAAATATTATTTATAGAAATCTACAAATGCACAAATATTCAGATACAAGTCTACACTTTTTTCCCACTTGATCTTATTTACAAAATCTTAAATCTTAACACTTGAATTAATAATTGCAGTGCATAATATGTTCAGTTTAGTAAATATTCAAAATAGCCTTCTGTTCAAAGTTGACATAAAAATTTAAATACATGTATCTTTTGGCTGCTGATCAAATTAGGCAATTGTACTTTGGCGGCTGCTAACTTCTGAAGGGCTTCATTAGCATTAAGCATTAGGGGGCAAACGTTAAATTTAAACTTAACTGCCAAGTAAATGTAGGTATGACTGTTTTATTTCTGTCTGCGTACAGAAATCTGTTTCAGAGTTGGGAGTATTTATGCAGTTTAGAAAGAGTGGGAAATATCTGATTATGCTAAGCTAAGTGACGTTATTTGGTCATGTTATTTCAAATGATCCCAGTTTACATCATAATTACACAGGTCAGATGTGTCGACTGTATTTCATACGATTCAATATAAACTAGTCATATAGCTTATTAAGCTAACGTTAGCTTTGTTAAGTTAGCTAGGCAACAGTTCGGTTACACCTGGCAGGTTACTGGGTCCAAATTAATAACTAATCTCGACATAAAAACTAGTTTGTGTGATGTTTAAATCTTCACTTCAGCCAAAACATCCAGAGATTTTAAATGAATCAGAATATGAACAAAAGAAAAGGCGGCTAATCTGACATTCAACACGCTGAACGAGGTCTCGGCCTAAACATTTGTTCACATTGAAGAATATTTTCTGGATTTATCGCCGTGTGCAAACTTCTCAGCTGCATTATGGATCAATTTTAAAGTCCTTGCACTCTGAGAGAAAGAAAAATGTTTAGCGTATTTTTTAATGTGTATTTTAAGAAATCAAAGGAGAAATCTGGCTTCGCAGCTGTTGTAATTTTAATTCAGGATTAACAAAATAAATGAAAATTTCTTACATGTTGCCCAGCTCTGACTGAAACACATGAACACATTCGTCCTTCAGAAGAGGAACAAACAGACTGAACTAACTCAGTGCAGCAAAGAGAAGAAACCTTTAGTCCATTAATCAAAATCAATTCCTACGTCTGAATTATTTTGGCTACTGATCAAATTATGCAAGAAGTTCTAAGTTAGCTCGGCCACGAGGAGTATCTGAGCGTCATTTGTCACATTACAGACTAAATACATGAAACACAAACCGGCTCGTGTCCTCACAACGCTGCAGGTTAGCTGGTCTCTTTTCTCCTCTCTGCACTGAGGTGTAGTGTCTCTTTGTTTTCTATGAGCACATACAGTCAATAAAAAGCTGCTTCCAGAACAGCCGGTTCGGTCTGGGCCGGTCTGGTCCGGTTCGGTTCGGTCTGGTCCAGTCTGGTCGGAAGGAAAAGTCGGATCAGAGTTGTTCAGGCCTGACTCTACACCCTGAACTGAGCCTGAACACGATCACTGTGAGCTGAAGACAACTGAAATTTAAAATACTGTTTGAATAATTTAATAATCATCTCCTGTGGTCAGTCTGTATTGATTGGTCTGTATTGATCGGTCTGAATGCTGTATAAAGACAGCAGGCCGTGGGTGCAGCAGGTAAAAAAAAGTCACATTTGTTCAAAGAATCTATGAAAATGTTCAGACATCAACATTTCATATTTACGTTCTCCTTAACTTGTGGCTGCAAATATAATCAGATAAATATTGATAACTTTGGAAAGTTTGGGATCAACACTAGAATGTAAAATAACAGTGGAGAGTCCGTGATGCTCAGCTCACGATCCGACTTTTCCTCTTCGATGGTTCTTCAGTTCATTTCAGTTTCATCTTCAGTCAAACTGTGAAAACAGCCCGACCTCATCATCATCATCATCATCATCATCTTCATCACCCTCTGGTCTTCACGGTGTCTTCGAGTCGCTCGAGGCTCCAGTTCTTCTCTGATGCTTTACAACAAACACCAAACGTTGGTTTCGTGTTTCTTCGGCTTTTTGTTTTTTATTTTTTACTGTGTGAATCAAATGTTTAGTATATGAATATTGAGTAACCTTGACCACAACATGCCTAATTATAAATCAAATCATTTAGATATATTCACTTAATGAGATTAATCTTTACTGTTGATTCCTCAAAGTATATCCTAATATATCGAAGCAGAAAACGAGTCCACGAAAAAAAGTTTAGTAAATTAACTTTTAATACTGTACATTTTTTAAAGAGGAGGTACTTAAGTTCTGTAGTAGAAGAACCTGAAAGGTTTTATGTGAAGCTCTTTTATGTTGCATGTCTCTGTTGCTAAAACATGTTGGTGGGGGGGGGGGTAAGGCCAAAGGTTGATTATTAGTTCAGAAAAATGTGAAGAAGCTTCTTTCACCATGACCACTAGATCACTCACAGGTCGCATCTCCTTCAAAGGAAATAAAGCACTTTAAGTGTCGACCGGCACGACTCGCCTCCTTCTTTTCTCACAATGCAAACCTGCATACAAGGTTTCCACAGCAGATTATAGTGGAGGTGCCGCCACTAACGTAAGAAATATAACCTCATATTGATTCAGCTGTAACACCTGCACACTGATCAATAGGCGTTTTTGTTTTTCATTTTTCCTGTTTGCATTCGCAGTGACTGGCCAGCAGTTGGTATAGCAACGTCACTCACAAGATTTTTATATTTCGCTTTGACGAGTCTGTCGTCCTTCAACGGTTCTTAGAACTACGAAAAAGTTCCTCCGGTCTGAAAACGCCTCGCGTGATCGAGAGCACGCAGGCAGAGAAGCCGAAACAGTTAAAATAATGGATAAATGGTTGAAACGTGCAAAGCGTCCTAAACAGTGACAGTTGAGCTATATTAATGCATGTACACGGATCAATTACCTCTCTGTATATTAGTGCATGGTCAGTGGTGGAGTCCACCATACCTGTGCTAGATCTGAACCATATCCAGTAACCAGGTGTCTCCACAACCACCACAACTGAAATCTGAAGGAGTTTAACTTTCTGCTGTTGATCTAAACTGTAGCATGTAGTACGTAGCTGCCGGATGTGTTGGTACTGGACACACAAACACAGAAGAGAGGAAAAAGGTCTGATGATTGTTTTTACGTCAGGTTGTTACAAAGGAAAAATGTAGATTAATGTTTTAGTATTTTGATGGTTTGAACTCAGCAGCAGCTCCACAGTTTTTATTGGCTGCAGGGGTCGGCCACCCGGGCGGTGAACAGCATGGCGTTGATGCTGGACTCTCTGATGAGCAGCAGGAACGGTCTGTCGGCCTGGAAAACCTCCCGGTTTAAGTTGATGGAGCGTCCGATCGCCACCACAGCGGTGGCTGCCGCCACCTCGCTGCCCTCCTCGTTCACCTGCAGACCACAAAACAGGTTTATTCAGGATCCTGTCGTCCAGTCGGCTCTGAAGCCAATCGGTGAGCAGCTGTCAGCGATGTCAGCAGTATCTAACTGACCTCCAGGAAGGCTTTATGGAAGGCATCCGAGATGTGGAGACCATCACCGCCATCCTCCAGCATCCCTGAAACACACACACAGACTGTTGACTTAGATGACTGTAACTGCCAGCAGCATCGGTTGCCCCACGCTCATTTTAGTTCCCAAACGCCCCACGCTCATTTTAGTTCCCAAACGCCACGCGCTCAGCTAAAATAACACACATTGATCTGGATCCTGGACTGAGATACGTTGGTCTCTAACATCCAGTAAACAGAAACTCTTTCTGTAAAGACTTTGCAGCGTTTGAGGCACTTGAAATCACAGATTTGTAAGAATAACAAAGATAAAGCTCCTGCGTCACAGGTGTGTGTGTGTGACTCCGCTCCCTCACCTGGCAGACTGGCCTTCTCCGAGCTGAACAGGTCGGTCAGTCCCATGGCCTGCAGCTTCTCCTTCAGACTGAAGCTGTCCTCCACCCTGAAGCGAGGGACGTGGACGGAAACGGTGGTTTCCTTCATCTTATCCAACCAGTCGCTCAGTTTCTTCAGGTCCAGACTCTCCTCCACCTCCACACACACACACACACACACACACACACACACACACACACACACACCTAATGAGCAGATCACATTAAAGGTTGCCCCGGTTCTGCTTGGTTCTGCATCTTCCGTGAATTAAATGAAATGATCTTTTATGTAGATGACACTTGTTTAATTACATTTAAAATCACAGCTGCCTGAAAACTTTCTGCATCGAAACAAAGACTAAACGGAAATACTGACAGTTGAGACGAAGAAATATAAATCTAACTAGTTCAATTCCAGCTTCAGAATTGACTTTTGTTTGCAGGCGAGACGCAGAAATCCTCATTGACTTCTGTAACCTGCTGTTCTGTGCTTCCTCACTGCAGAATAATAAAACTAAGAGTGAGGCGGCTGACCGTCAGGATTACCTTACTTAGCGTGTTCTCTCTGTTCGGCAGGATGATCACCATGGTGATGTCGTCTCCGCGGTACGGCATCTCCAGCAGCTGCACCTGGTCGTCAGGGAAGTACCCGTACCTGAACCTGGTCTCCTGGTACATCATGTTGACTGTGCAGGTCCGACTCTCACTGACGTGGAAGTCTGAGCTGTACACGTTCTCTTTGTCAAACTTGTTCTTCCACTGACCCTGAGAGGAAGTGAGTCTGCGTCAGAACTTCAAACCAAATGTTTAATTACGTGACTGTTGCTGGAGCTTCAGAACCTCCTGCAGTTAATCTGAGACGATCTCCTGCTGTATTTCTGATCAATTTCTCACCAAATACCTGCAGAACTAATAACATTCCCATCAGCCTCACCTGGACTCTGTGTTTACTGCTAACTAGCTAATTTTAGCATGCTAATGCGCTAAACTAAGATGTGAACATGGTGAACATGATACATGCTAAACATTAGCATGTTAGCATTGTGATTGTGAGCATTTAGCTCAAAGTTCCACTGTGTTCTCAGTCAGGCCTCACAGAGCTGCTAGCATGGCTACAGACCCTCAGGGGGATTTAGGGCTCTATAACTACAGGTGAACTACAGGTGTGACAGGAGGAGGTGTGTATGTGGTTCCAGCTCAGATACCTTGAAGTAGATGGTGTTGACGAGGACCAGGATCGTGTTGGAGTCCAGCGTCCCCGGTGGCAGCGTGTCCTGGATCAGGTTCTCCGTCTTGTTGGAGATCCAGTTGTTGATGGTGACCCGGGCCTTCTCCGGGTTCTTCTGCAGCACAGAGCCAGGGTTATCAATATAACTTTTATTGATCGATAGTGGTCTCGTGTTAGATCACGTTACCTTGAAGTTGAGGGGCAGCAGTTTGGCTCCGTACACCGTCTCACTGATGTTCTGGTACGTCTCGTTGAAGATCAGAGATTTGTCTCCAAACAGCCGGTTAGCAGAGATCAGTTCGGTGGTCTTGTCTTTCTTCCGGTACAGACGACAGTTGAGTTTGGCAAAGAAGAAGTGGACCTGATCCGACGTCTTCTCTTTGATGGTGTCGAACTCAAAGACCTGCAGACAGAAACACACAGGAACGTGGTTTTACTCTCCAGAACAGCAGGTTCACTGGTTAACAAATAAGTAAATGTGAAGATTAACTTGAAACCCCGGATGAGACCGTGGTTTCTCTCTGACCCTCATGATCTGCTGCAGCGTCTGGTTACAGGCTCCCAGTTTGGTCATGGCGAACGCGGTGGAGACGCTGATGGGGGACATGAAGATGTTGGAGTCGGGGGTCTTGCTGAGGGCCAGCTGTTTGTACAGTGACAGCGCGAAGCGGCCGTTGGCCTTCGACAGCTCCCACACTCGGGGGTTGGTGGACTCTGGGACCGGCTTGGGCTCTGAGGTGGGGCCCTCGGGGGGGTCGGGGCTGCGGTAGATGCAGCGCGGCTCCAGGGGAAGGTCTCTGGGTTTGGCACTACAGATGTCTGGATGGACGGCGGAGATGAGTGGCAGAAACGCCAGAACCAACAGCCACTCAGCAGCCACCATTCTGGACAGAGAGCCAATCAGAGATTAGCTATTTTTAGTTCAGTTCATTTCATAAATATATTGGAGCCACGTCCTGATTTATTGTCTTTATTGTCACATGACAGTGATGTTCAATCTGTCGGATCACAAAACTAATGATTTTATAATTTGTTGCCGTGAAGCACATAACACACCTGAAATATAGATTATTATTATTATAGTTTATCGGACTTTATCACACACCTAAACACCAAACTGTGTGACGTTGATGTTCACGGAGCGGATCATTATCTGGAGTTGCTGCAAGAATATTTCTGCTTTTATTTAATTGGGTTTTCTTGTTGAGATCAAATCAGTAGTTTAGTTATCAGCTGGTTCGAAACAACTGACTGGCAGATGTTTGAGGACTCTGCTGCTGACCCTAGAAACGGCTGAC
Source organism: Maccullochella peelii (assembly GCA_002120245.1). Classification (NCBI taxonomy): domain Eukaryota; kingdom Metazoa; phylum Chordata; class Actinopteri; order Centrarchiformes; family Percichthyidae; genus Maccullochella; species Maccullochella peelii. The sequence continues at coordinate 13,891 of LKNJ01006842.1, forward strand.
ATGAGACGGTCCTTCAAAAGGGTCAACCCCAGCAAAGCACCGGGCCGGACAGTCGGGCTCTCAGGGCGTGCACTGACCAACTTGCAGAAGTGTTCACCAACATCTTCCCTGAGTCAGTCCGTGGTCCCCATCCTCTTCAAGGCATCCACCATCCTTCCTGTCTCTAAGAAACCAGCGGCCTCCTGTTTAAAAGACTACCGCCCCGTTGCACTGACATCAGTCATAATGAAGTGCTTCAAGCAACTAGTCAAAACCCACATCTGAGGTTGAAAGGACATTACAGTCGGACACCGTGGTCAAGAAAGCTCGCCAGCGGCTCTTCTTCCTGAGGAGACTGAGGAAGTTCGTCATGAACACCGGCATCCTCACAAACTTCTACGGAAGCACCATTGAGAGCTTGCTGATGGGATGCATCACCGTCTGGTACGAGAACTGTTCTGCCCACAGCCGCAAACAACCACAGAGAGTGGTGCAGAGCAACAGACTCCCGGACCCCCCAGCGGTGCCTTCAGAAGGAACACAGAATCATCAAAGACCACGGCCACCCTGCATGCAGAATGTTCTCCTTGTTACCGTCTGGTAGACGATACAGGAGCATGGCTGCATGCACCACCAGACTTAAGGACAGGTTTTACCACCAGGCCATCAACTTCTCAACTCTACTTAACTGCTGACTGCAAAAATGACTGATACCCACCCAATGTGCAATATTGTTCACACTGTCACTTTTATTTATATAGTTGTATACATCTATTTATATAGTGTTTACACTCACTATAGTTTAATTCTTGTCTAATTTTATGTTCCTTAACTAATGCTGTTTTTGCTGAGTGGACCGGTTTTCCTTGTCCATCACATTTTATTGTAATGTTGACCCCGTGGTAACCCACACATGACCAATAAAAACTGAAACTGAAAACTGAGTTATCAGCTGGTTTAGTTATCAGCTGGTTTAGTTATCAGGAGGTTTAGTTATCAGGCGTTATCAGCTGGTTTAGTTATCAGGCGTTTAGTTATCAGCTGGTTTAGTTATCAGGCGTTTAGTTATCAGCTGGTTTAGTTATCAGGAGGTTTAGTTATCAGGCGTTTAGTTATCAGCTGGTTTAGTTGTCAGGAGGTTTAGTTATCAGGTGGTTTAGTTGTCAGGAGGTTTAGTTATCAGGCGGTTTAGTTATCAGGCGGTTTAGTTGTCAGGCGGTTTAGTTGTCAGATGAGATGATTATTTCTTCTCGTCAGTGAGGAAGTTTGTGTTTTTAAACAAGAGATTCAGAGAAAAGTTTATTCAGTTTATCGGATTTCAACAGCTGGAAAACATCAATACTTTAACTCACCTACACAACAAACACACACACAGACTCACACACTCTGCTGTCCCCCCCCCCCGACAGTTTGAGCTGCATTTTATCAAATCTTCATTTTCTCCCAAACTCAGTCTAATATTTACGGTTTGAAATTTAACATTAAAACACTGAAGTTCATCCACATTAAACCTTAAAGTCTTAAATAAAATCTCACATTCGTCTGTAAATCTGTCTGAACTCTGCAGATTTGTTGTTGGTGTAAAAAAACTGAGGTTAAATCACTTAAAATGTTAAAGTTAGAATTTAAACATAAAAACAAGAATACTGATACGATTAAACTCAGAGTTGCTTTACAGACTTAAATTAAATTTCCACTTCCAAACATTAATAATCTCTAACATAAAAGCCCTAAATATAACCATCAGCGCCGTGTCATTAAATCTAATGAATCAATAAGATGGTTTTTAATTCTGATTTTCTTCTCAAGATTTCAGACTTTTCTCTCCAAACTCTGAGATTAAACTCAGATTTTTAATATTTCGTGTGTAGCTGTAACTGTTTTATACTAAAATGAAGAAAAAAGAAAACACAAAATCACAGGAAAGAGAAACAAACATTAAAAAAAAGGTGGAAAAATACACAGACGAGCAGAGCAGAGGAACAGTTTCAGGATAAAAACCCAGAAAGAGGAACAAACAAACACATTCAGAATTCATCTGAACCCAGGAGGAAGATTAATTATTTCATTCTTACCTGAACAGGTAGAGCGTGCCGTGTATTCAGACAGTCAGATGTGTAGTTTGAGCTGAACCCAGGTCAGTGTCCTGCAGAGCACTGAAACATCACATCAACCTTTGAGACATTGATCCTCTGTCAGTCAACAGCTCAGAGCTCCAGGAAACATGCAGAGCAGCTGCTGCAGCATGACCACTGATCACTGATCAATAACTGACAGGCGTGTGGCCAACAGGGGGCAGAAGCCATCATCATCAATGGAAACTGAACAATGCACACTGTTTTTCTTACAGAAACACTTTTTGATTTCCAGTCTGAACTGGAAGGGCCAACCTGACGACGTGATGACGTAGTGCGGTAAGCGTATTGCCTCATTTCCGGTGCTTCTGTTCCTGGTTGTGAACTCGGTTAATGTTGTTATATTCTTCACTATAGCGGCTAATTACCCGCTAAACACACTCATAACTCTCCGCTAACCCCACAGCTGTTTACACGCTGTTCAGCTGCTAGCTACTGTACTTTAGCTTAGCAGTTAGCGTCTCTCTCTCCTGCTCGGTGTGTCAAATGTTTAGTTACTCCTCTGCCTCCTTTAGCGATAATGGTTCGTGTAACAAATGTAATTTATTCGGCTCAGTGAGTTAGAATCGCGGCTCCGCACCGTGGAAAGTCAGTCAGCTGTAGTTAGCCAGCCCCCAGCCGGGACACCAGGGAGGCTGGTGACGGACTTTCACACCCAACCTGGAAAACACTACAGCCACTTCTGTTTGTTATAGTGTACCGCGCTCCTGGACCGGATTCTGGA
>LKNJ01006843.1:0-15047 GCA_002120245.1 Maccullochella peelii
ATATTTTGCACATCCTGCACTAATTTGTATAGCTCTCCATATTCATATTATTGTATAGTGTGTTTTGTTTCAAATTTTATCTTATTTCACTTATATTTCTTCACATTGTTTATAGTGGAATTCTCTGACATTTGTATACTTGCTTTTTCTTTATTATGCACCAATTCACCAAAGCAAATTCCTTGTATGTGAAAACCTGCTTGGCAATAAATCTGATTCTGATTCTGATTCTGTACATGTGCATGGGCAGATCATGGTCATTACAGATTAATGCTTCTTTGTTGGTGTTAAAAACTCCCAGCAAGAAAGAGGTGTTTCCCAAAATGTTGAGCTGTTCCTTTAAGATCATGGTTTCTGTCTATGAGACAGGGCCTCATGGTTGAGTAAAACTGCAGGAGCCACCTTAAAGTTTAGAAAAGGCTTTATTTTAGATTGTGTTCCCAAACAGAGCTCCCACCAGCTGATCACCACAGTGAACCTTTGGGGCCTGAGGGCCTGGGGCCACAGGGAAGTTGCTTGGTTGGTAATCCAACTTTGCTCAGCGCCTCCTGGTGGTTGAACATCACATGGACACATTTTCTCTCCAAAGTCTTTTTATTGACTGATTATTGATGAATTTCTTCAGCTCTGTTCAGAGGAAACACAATTGAAAACATATGAGGAGGTCAGAGGTCAGACCGCGGAGGGCCCACCTGCTTCAGCCTGTGAGCAAAGAACAAAAATATATTCGACTTTAAAAAGGTCAAAAAGTCTAAAAAACATTTTGTAGTTTATAAAATGAATCCTCAGATCCTCCAACTGGAGCTGAATCCAGACCAGACCAGACCAGGACTGAAGTGATTCACCAGTTCATCAGACTGAGATTAGCTCAGAGTCCATGTGTGCTTCCTGTTTGTCTTCTGATGACTGAACTCATCAATACATCGGTCGTCAGACAGTTTTCTGAACCAGTTCAACAGTACACACTCACCGTGTACAGCGTGTACTTTACATGCTGTTCGCAGTAGAAATACACGTTTTATCTGATAAATGATTGTTATTGATCAGATAAAGCATTTCAGCTCCTAATTACATCAAATAAAAGACGTCCTTACAAACAGGACTGACTCCAGACGGACATTAACATCAGACGTTGCTGGACTCCATGTTTCGTATGAACAGGAAATGATGCAACATGTACAAACAAACAGCAGAAAGAGAAAACTGAACGTCACTAAACTGAACACTCCTCGACTGGGACGGGTTTTCTGTCTGCATGAGGGTAAAAAGTGATGGAGCAGGACCGTGACGGAGCAGGACCGTGACGGAGCAGGACCGTGACGAGGCCCCTTTAACCAGCGTCTCCACAGTGTGGGCACTTTTAGTTTTTTTTAAATCATAAAGTGAAACCACACAGAGATACATTCATAAGAGACACACACACACACACACAGGTGAGTGACTGACATCATCACTACATTCACCTGAACATCTGTGTGATGACATCATCGTCAGGGTCACTGATCGCAGTCAGAGCTGAACAGCAGCGTTATGAACTGTTCTTCCTGTCATGTTAAAGTGATTCAGGTCCTGTCGTTGTTTACATGATGCAAACAGGAAGTGATTGCATCATCACACGACTGCAGGAAATTACCAGAAAAATACAGGTGTTGGCGACACGTGTGTGTGTATGTGTGTGTTTGTGTGTGTGTGTGTGTGTGTGTGTGAGTGAGTGAGAGAGAGTCATGTGACAGTCAGTCGTCTTTTGATTGGTGGACGTCCAGACTGACGACCTGTAGCTCCGTCAGGTTGCTGCTGCTCTGCTGACTGATCACCATCTGAACAACAGACAGACAGAAACAGACAGACAGACAGACAGAAGTCAGAGCCCCATCAGTATCTGTAGTACCGCAGTATCTGTAGTACTGCAGTAGTACTGCGGTTGTCCGTACCGGGTGGAGCTGGACTGCAGAGACCGGGATCTGAGCACCGGCCGGAGGCAGCGAGGTGAGGAAGACCTGCGGGAGAGTTCCTGAAACAACACATCATGATCAGCAACAGTACCGACAGAACTGCATGAGATATGTACTGTGATATGTGTCTCCATGGCAACAGGGTCGTACCGGGGTCATGTGAGTGGGCGTGGCCCGTTGGGGGGAAGGCGTTGAGGACGGCGAGGCTACTGTCGCCCAGTGAGGGCGTCGGTGCAGCGTACATCACCGTGTGACCACCGGGGTACATCATGTGACCTGCCACGGAGGAGGAGGAGGAGGAGGAGGAGGAGGATGAAGAAGAGGAGGAGACGATGCAGGCAGGAAGACCAGCTGCAGAAAGAGGCAGACAGGCAGACAGACAGACAGGTTAAAGTGATCCAATCAGAAGAGTTTCACCTCCGTGTTACTTTCAAGGCCTTCTTTTGTGTCGGACCGCTGCTTCATGTCACCAGCAGGTCTCTGAGGTCTCATCAGGGTCCAGGACCCAAAACTAAAGGAGGAAGGAAGTCAAGCAGGAAGTGACGAGTATCAAGAAATTAAACAGAGACTGCTGCTGTGAGGAGGACGTGGAGCTATGTTCTCACCTGTAGAGGAGGCGGGGATGTGGATGTCTGAGCTACTCTGATTGGACGAGGTCTGTTGACTGCTAGGCTGAACCTGGATGGTCTGTAGCTGCTGAGAGACTCCGCCTCCTGATGAACACACAGGTGCATGACATCATCAATCATTATCAATATTGATGTATAAATCTGATTATCGGCCACGCAGAACAAGATTCCTCATTCTATGTCGTTTAAGCTTAAAAACAAAACAGTGCCAGGAAAACAAACGGACACCTGCAGACTCAGGTGATGATGAGTATCTGATATGCCGGATCAGGATCAGGACCAACACTGACTTCATTCAGGTGTATTCAGACAGATCACGAGGTGGATTTTAGAGGCGGAGCCATTGTATACAAAGCATAAACTGAGGCAAACATGCACCTGTGAACCAGTCTGACCTCAATACCTGGACTTACACCTGCACACCCCTACTTCCTTTATCCTCCGTCACATCCAGTGTGCAGAGGAGAAGTCAGGTGGAGCAACCTGCTGTCAGTCCCTCCAACAGGTCTCACCTGCGGCCCGTCTCTCACCTGGACTGGATTCACTGACTGAGCTGTTTTTTTACTGATTATTACCTGAACTTGATTTGTTTTCTGATCGAACTGAATTTTATTTTTTATTTTTGGGAGCTGTTGAACTGAACTGAGTGACCAACCTCTGTGGTTTAGTTACATATTATTACGGGTTGGAAGAAACGACTTCTGATAAATGTTAAATGCAGGTGAGACGGCAGTCTGTCGTTGCTAGCTAGCCTACGGCTAACGTCTGTGCAGTCATGCAGCGGCTGTTAGGAACTGTGTCTGAACACACCTGTAGGCAGGTCAGGGATCAGGACTGATCTGCGTTACATTTAAATCTCCACAGAATCTCTGACCTCCTGTTACAGAAACATGATCCCAGATCAGGTCTCTGTATCAGCAGGTACTCTGAGTTCAGGTGTCTCACACACTCACACACACACTCTCTCAGGTGGGCATGGCAGCTGACCTGACAGTGACACAGTGGCGGGGAGGCGGAGCAGCGTGGTCGGCTGTGTGTGCGGGGCGTGCAGCGTGGCAGCGGGGCCCGGGGCCACGGGGCCCTGGATGGCCAGAGGCTGGCCCTGCAGCTGGCTGAGGGGGATGGTGTGTGTGCCAGGGGGCAGCGAGGCACCTGTGGACAGGTGAGGGAGGGGCCAGAGACAGGTTAGTTGCTAACAAAGTGAACACAAGCAGCAGGAAGGTGTGAAAGAAGCAGGTCAGCAAGGACACTCCTCCTGGATCGATGAGGACTCAAACTAACGGCTTTCCTTCTAATCACCTGAGTGACGCTTTTCACAATTTTCTGACATTTTGTGGACCAAACAATTAATCAATAAAATATCAATAAATCAATAAAAATAATGATCATTAGCCCTAACATGATGTCTGTGTATGATCCAGCACACATTTCCTCAAATAGTGACGGTGCCTTTATTTACCTGAACCAGGCCTTCATTTACCTGAACCAGGCCTTCATTTACCTGAACCAGGCCTTCATCCTGTTTCAGTGTAATCGGTCATATTTTAGTACGAAGCCTCGTTTTGATCCGCTCTGTTAAAGTTTCTGCGTTACGCTGTTACTTCCTGTATCAGTTTCAAATTAAAGTGGACAGAAACCCTTACCCTTCATTTCTTAATGAGGCTTTTATTGTGAAACATTTGCAGGAAACATGTTGTGGAAAACGCACTGACTTGCAAGGTTCCCATACGGCACTTGACATGTAGCTGCTGCCATCTTGTGGCGCTTGTACATTACAACAACACACAGTTTGGCTGAGACATTAACACACACACACACACACACACACACACACACACACAGAACAACAGTGGGAAAATTATTCTTTTGTTGAGTTTATTCAGTTAAAGTGATGGAAATATACATTATGCTTACTGCAGCATGCACATAATAAGAGTTTATCCAGCCTGGTTTTCCCCCGGCCTTTATTTGTTTGTGTCGGACCCCCCCGGCCGTTACTTAACTACCGATTTTTATTTGAGAAAATACGGTGTTTAGTGTCAGTCTGGATTTTGATTGGTTTAACTGTTCTCACCGATGTGTCTGAACTAAGCAGATGATCCACTGATTTATTGGCTCTGTTGGAAGTGAGCATCAGCTGTGATGGGACAGACAGACAGACACACAGACAGACAGTGAAGGGCAGGTGAGAAGAATCTCTGCCATCCTACCTGACATCAAGGTGAAGCCTCCAGGAAGCACCGTCTTCAGCACCGTCCCATTGGAGGAGGAGGGTGGCTGCCAGGAGGGGGCGCTGGTCTGCACCTGCATGGACACTGTGGACAGGGAGGAAGAGGAGGAGGAGGAGGAGGAGGGTGTGGTCTGTGTGTTGCCGGGCAGGTTGGACATGGTGAACGCTGGTTTGATCAGATCCTGCAGGAAGAGACAGACAAGAGAGACGAGGCTGAGCAGACTCAACAGGAAGGCACAACCTCTACCTGAAAACACCTGAGACTCAGCAGCCAATCAGCATCGGCTGCAGTTCCTCTAATGTCCGCGAGATGCTGCTCGACTAAACAGTTACTGTTACTAACATCATAGTTCAGACTCCAAAATCCCACTCCAGTCCTTTCTAACGGAACCGTCTGATGGAACAGTGCTCGCAGTCTGCAGGTAGAACCGTCTGACGGAACAGTGCTCGCAGTCTGCAGGTAGAACCGTCTGACAGAACAGTGGTACAACAGTAACTGTATGTACTACAGTAGAACTGTATAATCCAAGCAACGTAGCACTAAGCTGTGCTGTCCTCCGCACCTTACCGCTTTAGTCTCTGAATGTGGCGTTACCTTGGTGGCCTCTGAGCAGCCATCGGCCTCAGACACCTGGTAGGTGAGGTCGGTCTCCTCGAAGCCCGTGGCGCTCATCCTCTGGTCGGAGGAGGGGTCGGAGCGAGGCGGGGAGTCCGGAGAGTTGAGGCAGGTCTGGATCAGAGCTTTCCCCGTCTCTGATGTGATCATCGGCTGCAGCTTCCTGGTGGCAAAGGTGTACACATGACCCGTCTCACTGGCAACCAGCAGCAACACCTGAGTACCGGTCAACGTGGACAACTCGTAGGCCTGCAGGAGGAAGAGCAGAGCAGATCTGAGGCGCTGCACTGACTGACAGCTGAGTTATTAACTTAAGGCGTCTCATTGGCCAGCTGTCACTTTCACTGCAGTGAGCTCAGGTGAGATGAACGTCTCTGGTCTCTACAATAGGGGTGGCCAAACTACGGCGCGTGGGCCACATGTGGCCTGTGAGTTATCTTACAACTAAATGGGATTTGGCCTGCTGACTGTATTAGAATGCAGTTCCTATTGTGAGCGCTTGTTGTCGCTGTCACCACGTGGGACTCGCCCAGGGTGGCCCAGCTGTCATCCCACCAGCAGAGGCAGGTTCTGACTCTCCACACAGGAACGTCCCATGTTATATAAGATCCCTGACAGTCTCCTCCATGATGGAAATAATACGAGACCTCCAGCTGAGCTGACAGCTGGGCTTCAGTCCACTGTTCCCATTAGGAGTCAGATTTACTGCTGAGTGACATTTAATGGCAAAATCATCGTACTACAGATTCAAGTTACAGTACAAAGTGGTTAAAACTGACTCAGTAAGGCACCTGGTCCAGGACTACAGACTCTCCATGTGGTCCCTGGTCTACAATGTCAGCACTGAGGCATTAATGCGGTTTTCAAGATTGATAAAGTTGCATCTTAATCTATACTATTACATCATCATTTATTTGTTAATTATATTTTGTATTATTAATCTGAATCTGCAAAACTGAAGCAGTCAGATAAATGTAGTGGAGTACAAGTATAAAGTAGCATGAAATGGAAATACTCAAGCAAAGTACAAGTATCTCAAATTTGTACTCAAGTACAGCACTTGAGTAAATGTACTTAGTTACTGTTAACACGTGACAGCTCCCTCACATGTCAGACATGTTGACCTCCTTTAACCTCCTCCTGTGATAATGACCATCAATTAAACACCAAAAGAACAGGTCTGCAGGTCTGTGGACCAGCTGGGTCCCTACAGGGGGTCCACATCAAATAAGTACAGAGTCGAAACGGCCGGAAGTGTTCTGCACTGAGGGTTTATCGTCACCTAAAACAAACAAACATCAGACCATGTGACCTCTGACGTGGTTACCCATCAGGGGGTTTTCCCTCCAAACTCACCTTCTTCATGATCCCGGTCTTCCTCTTGCTGAAAGTTGTGTACCGCCTCAGTTTGTTATCTATGAACTCCATCTTGATCTTGACTCTTCCTCTGGTTTTCTTGCCGGGTTTGGCTCCTGGCACCCCGGGGCTGACCCCGCCGTAACCCCCGCTCAGGGCTCCGGAGGTGTGGGCTGACTGATGCCCGACCTCCCTCTCGCTCCTCTCCCGCTTCACGCCCCTCCTGTCTCCGCCAGAACCCGCCGCGTCTTCGTCATCCCCCGAGTCCGAGTCCTGGTCGGAGCCGCTGTAAATCACCTCGGTACTGTATTCCCTGTCGTCAAACTGGCCTCCGTCGGTCTCGGAGGCTGTGTTCGGTCCCGGTCTGGCCGTGTTCACAGGAAGAGTGCTGAGCCGGGTTGCGTTGCCCGCGCGCCCGACTCCGGTTCTGGTGCCCATTCCCGCGCCGCCCCCTGCCAGCTGTCCCCGCTGGGTCTCCCCCGCCCCGGGCCTGACAATCTCCTGCTCCCGGCGGGCCAAAGCTCCTGTATTAGCGGTGTGAACACCAACACCCCCTCGGTGCTCCGAGCTCCCAGTCCGGGCAGAGTCAGCTAATAGGACCGCTAGCTGCACGGCTAACCGAGCTAACTAGCTGACGGCAGCGACAGTTAGCAGCAGTTAACGGTTACTTTAGCAACACGTAAAGCTGTCTGTCCATCAGGAAACTCCGTAACTCACTGAGAGATGAGGCGCAGACGCCGGAAAACAGAGGGAAAAGCAGAAAATATTTTCTCCATAAAACATGATCCGGTTTCACCTAAACCAAAGAATAAAGTTATAAAGTTGTGTTTTTGTACAGTAATCAGTAAGGCCCGGCCCCCAGAAACACTCCGCTCCACATAAGGAAATGACGAGCAGCACCCGGCGATATCCGTCCGCCCTGGAATATAGTTCTACATAAGGTACGCACTATAGTCACACGTCTCCTTCAAAAGATGGCACATTTGATCAGAAACGTTACATTAATGTATCCTACATGACATATTGTAAAAAACGTGTGACGGTAATGGAGGTTGTGCGCAGTGATACCAAAAGGCGACGTGTTCTTTCGACAGCAGGGGAACTATTTTCCTCCATATAAAGAAACACGTTTCCTTTTATGGCGCGGCCTCACCTTATTTGGGCAGTCAGTGGCTTCCAGCAGAACTTCAGATGAAAAACTACAAACACGTGTAGAGAAGAAAGAAGAAGAGGGAGAGGTCCGAGTAAACTGGTGTAAACATACCTGACAGGAGCCAGAGTCCCTGCTGGGTCTGTTCAGGCTCTCAGTGCCAGTCGGAGCTCTGGAGGAAGCATCTGAACTGTCATGGCCATTACATGAAACACTCCCAAGGCTGGATCCCCCCAGACCCCCATTTAATCCATTATCAAACCTTTCTGTCGATTAATCAACTAATCACTGTGCCATGTATGATGGGGGTCAACAGGGGCCCAATAACTAATCTTTGCCCCGGGGCCCCTGGAGGTTAATGGGGCCCTGAACACATGAGACTCTCAATTCAGTTCAGTTTTATTTATATACCACCAGATCATAACAAAGTTATCTCAGGGCACTTTTCATACAGAGCAGGTCTAGACCGACTCTTTATGTTTACAGAGACCCAACAATTCCCACCAAGAGCAGCACTAGGAGACAGTGGCAAGGAAAATCTCCCTTTAACAGGCAGAAACCTCGAGCAGAACCAGAACCAGAACCAGGCTCTGGGTGGGCGGTCATCTGTCTCAACCGGTTGGGTTGAGAGAGAGGAGAGAGAGAGAGAGAGAGAGCAGCAGGACAGAGAACATACAGTAGTACAGCACAGTTCTACATACAGATGTAAAGTAACAGTAGTGCTAATGGTGCTGATGTTAATATTAATAAAAATAATACTAATAGCAATATAATAATAGTAATACTAATAATAAGACCAATAACAACAATAGCAGCAGCGGCTGCCGAGCAGGAACACAGGGGCAGCAGGTGGCCCACAACCATAGATCCAGACTCCACAGCTCTGCAGCCACAGATCCAGACTCTGCAGCTCCACAACCACAGATCCAGACTCCACAGCTCCACAACCACAGATCCAGACTCCACAGCTCCGGAGGCAGAAAGCAACAGAAGGAGGGAGAGAGAGGAGAGAAAGGGAAGCAGTTGAGTTAGTAACAAGCATTAATGGGATAAGAGTGCGTACAGATGGGGAGGAGAGAGGAGCTCATTGCATCATGGGAAGTCTATCGGCAGTCTAGGCTTATAGCAGCATAACTAAGGGGGGGCTCAGGGCTCACCTGAGTCAGCCCTACTATAAGCTTTATCAAAGAGGAAAGTCTTAAGCCTACTCTTAAATGTGAGGAGGGTGTCTGCCTCCCGTACACAAACGGGAAGTTGATTCCACAGAAGAGGAGCTTGATAGCTGAAGGCTCTGGCTCCCATTCTACTTTTAGAGACTCTAGCAACCACAAGGAACCCTGCATTCTGGGAGCGCAGTGCTCTAGTGGGGTAATAGGGTACTATGAGCTCTTTAAGATATGATGGATCCTGCCCAATAAGGGCTTTGTAGGTGAGGAGAAGGATTTTAAATTGTATTCTGGACTCTGATATTTATAATATAATAATATATATAACATATATATTATACATATAATATATATATATAATACATAATAATATATAGAATAGTGAGAAGATGTTTCATTTTTCATATTTTAGAAGCTCCTCATTCTGTTCGTTGTAAATCTGTAAAGATAAATGTAAAAGTATAAAGTAGTAGATGGTTGCGGTCTACAGATCGGCCACAAGGAGGAGCCCCAACACTCAGTACTCTGATCCCAGAAGCTGTCTAAATGTTTACCTGTAGTGGACTCGGTCCTCCTCTGCTCCCAAAGCTTCACACATACTTTCAAAAATAAATGTGGAAGTTTTCCAAGAATTGGAAGCCCCTCAGAGACCCCTAGAAACACTTAGAAACACTAGCTCCTGGAGAGGCTCTGACAACTCTTCAGGATCCCAAAACCCTCTTTAAAGTATTCTGGGACACCTGTAAACCCTCAAGGGTCCTTGAACCTTTTCCAAAGACAAAGTGGAATCTGTATTCTCCTGCAGAAGGCCTTAAAACCCCTTTAAAACCCATGGTCTCTGTAGGGACACAAGAAACCACCAAAGACCTCCAACACCCCTTCAAGGACTTTCAAACCTTCTCAAGGTTCCCTGGAGTCTCATAAATCCCCAAAAGGAAGGCAAGTCCCCACAATGTGACTGATAAACAGATTTATGTCCCCACAACATGAGTAACACACACACACACACACACAGTCAGTACTAATGATGAACAGGTTTCTAACATTCTGACTACATGATGTAGTCCTGATTCTGGATCCTCTGAGGCTGGTTAGGTAACAGCACACACACGGTGTTGTGGTGTTGCCTGGTAACCAGTCATTACATCACAGGTGCAGCTGGTGCAAACAGGAAACAGGATGCAGCTGTTTGGAGGAGTCAGTCTGGATCTTTGCAGGAATTTAGTATTTAGTGCTTTACTGCAGTAAAAGTACTTATAAGTACTTATATGTTACAAGTAATGTCCTGCATTCAAGTATTATTAGAAGTAAAACAAAGTAAAAGTACTTGTTCTGCAGAGTTATATATTATTGATTTGTTATTATTGGTTTGTTCATAACAAAAACATACATCCATGATCCTCAGAGGCGGGGCACACCTGGACAGGTGGCCAGCCAATCACAGGGTTGACACATAGAGACAGACAGACATTCTGTCAGTCACACCTTCAGGCAACTTAGAGTCGTCAAAAACCTGCATGTCTCTGGAGCGTGGACCCGGAGAACCTGGAGAACCCACGCAACTTTTTAGTGTCCCACCCCATCCAGGCTGTGATTGGTCAGTTCATGACAAGTGACACTGATGAGCACATCGACTTTAAGGTGGAGGAGGAGGAGGCTGGAGGGGGGGGCCTCTGAGGAGGGCAGATGTGGAGAGGCCCAGGCTCATGCTAAGGTGGGGAAGCTGTTGGGCTGGAGTCACGGGGGGACGGGTTCAGGACTGTCCCCTCCAGACAGAAGCAGAGTCGTTGGCTGAGAACTGGACTCTCTGTACCTGTACCTGTCCCCACTCCTGAGCCCTCCTTCCTGTTCCAACCTTGCTGTTTGAGTTCAGCTGTGAACCAGGTCTTCTGTTGTTGTAACTGGTGCGTGATGGTACACAGCGTCCTCACAGAAGCTGTAGGACGTCACGACGAACTGACTGTTGGTCCATATTATATTATTATATTATATAAGTAAACAGCGTTTGAATGTTGTAGCTGGTGGAGACAAAGCTAACGCTAACACTAACTACTTATTATACTGTTTGCTAGTTGAATCATATTTCATAATGGTGTCATATCATTAGGATGCCACATCATAAAGGGCCTGCACACCTTGTTGCTTGATTGATAGCTTCCTTGTTGTACCTGCTGGGGAGGGGCAGCTTACCCAGTTATCATTCTTCCCATAATTCCCAGCACAGCTCCACCCAACCTCCACCTGACTAGAGCTCTGACTGAAGATACCTGTGTGTCTGTGCAGAGACTCTGATCTGTCAGAGAAATGTACCTCAAAACAGCACTTTAGTAAATGTACTTAGTTACTTTCCAGCACTGCTTTTGTGTCTCATGTCTCAGAACACGTTTGGAAACACTTCCTGTTGTTCTGACGGAGTTCCCAGAATCCTCCAGACTCTTGTAGATGTAGTTTGTTAGTTTGGAGGCCAAATGTCGGGGGGGTCAGAGTTTGTTCCACGTTAACGGCATGAAGGACAGTTTGTACAGAACCGTTAGAATCTGCAGTGAAGGAGAGAAAAGATGAACGAAGGCTGGACGTGAGTGGAGGAGACAGGAGGACAGGATGTGATGTAACACTGTCCTGATGACATCATTTCTGCTGGTTATATAACTTTAATGAATCATTAAAAGACATGAAAGATATCTGCGATGCATTTATTTATTTCAGTATATTCGGACTACAGAGATCTACAGTTCAAATCAAATTCACTCATAATGATCTTAATTATCTCCAACTAAGAGTCCTTCTGGACTGGAGGAGGTCTGACCTGATCTACATGTAGCCCAGAAAACAAAGACTGTAATCAGATTCGTGACCAAGTGTAAATGGATTAGATCTGATTCTTTAGATGAAAAGTGGAAATGAGGCCTGAATGTTTGTCAGATGTTTGAATTTGGATCTTTCTTTCCTGTAAAACTCTGCTGGTTTTATACAACAAACAAGACTTCCAGTCAAAGAAACAGTAATGTTTAGGTCCTTGAACGTGTCCTTGAAAAGTGTCCTGGAAACAGACTTCCGTAAAACAATGGCAGTTTCTAGAAGGCGTACGGCCCGACGATGATGGTGAGGCGGAGCAGAGAGCTGGATCGATAACTGAGAGCCGAGTTCTGCGTCACCATCTCCAGGTCCAGGACGTGCTCTCTGGGACCAATCAGAGGACGCGTCATCACCAGCATGCCGCTCACGTTACTGGATCGCTGCAACAACAACAGCAACCAATCAACCGTCAGAGACAACATGATAATTTCTTCCAGACGGCGAGGAGAGGCGACGTCATCTGAGGTTCAGATTAGAAGAGAAATGATACAATTAGATTCTGTAAAAGTGAAATAAAGTGAGGCGACACGACATGATACACACACACACGCACACACAGATACACACACACACACACACACACACACACACAGAGAAACACACACAGACAGACACACACACAGATACACACACACAGAGACACACACACACTCACACACACAGAGAAACACACACACACACAGAGACACACACACACACACACACACACACAGAGAAACACACACGTATTGTTTCAACAGTAATAAAAGGCGATGTGGAGATGAGATGAAAGTTAAAGATTAATCAGGTGAGTCGAGAAGAAGCAAGAAAACCAGAAGAAATGAATGAATGTGTTGAAATGAGTTGAGATTAAACGAGACGAGACGAGATTACAGACGAAACGAGACGAGACGTCCTGTGAATAGTAGAGATACGATTAAACAGGATTAAGGCGAGATGAAGTGAGATGAGATGTGAAGAAGTCCGGCTCACCCTGAGGAAGAACTGGCCCTCCTCGTTGCCGGCTTTGATCCTGAAGGTGTTGTGCATATTGGGGAAGACGCTGGTGGCCTGGATCTGGAAGATGTCCGCCGGCACTGAACGCTCCGACGTGATGCTCATGTACTTGTAGACGATGGAGGGAGGAAGTCCTCTGCACGCGCTCAGAGCCTGGCAGCTGCAGCGGCTGAGGACAGACAACACAGCAGAGTCTCAGCAGAACAGCCTGTACTGCAGCATCAGGGAGACACGGAGTCCTTAACAACTCGTCAACTACAAGTCCCAGAGCATTGCTGTAGGAACCATCCTATCAGAGCACACCGGGCTCTGATGCCGTGTGGCTGATGGTTGAGTGAAATTAGAGGCTGATCTTTAACAAACTTGTTGGATAAAATCAGAAATTTAAATCGATTCACTTTTAGATTTTAGGTAAATTTTGGTTCCTGACGGGTGCTAGATTGGTAACAGCTGGTAACTAAGGTGTCTGGTGGTTACTGTAGCGTTCCTGAGCGGTAGCGAGAGCGTTCTGGGCATTTGCTAGGGTAGTAATTACTAGGCCTTTGTATGTGGTTTCTATGGTGTTCCTGCTGCTTGCCAGGGCCATGGTTTTGGATCAGTTCAGCAGCTGTGGTGCAGAGTTGGTTCTGAATATGACAGAACTCTGATGTCACAGGTCTGGCCACTGAGGCTCATGGGTACTGTAGTTCTGATGTCTGGTTCAGTGATCAGGAGACTCTGTGGGTCTGTGATCACAACACTGAAACAAATACCAAACAATTCACAACCTGAAACTATCAAACCCTCCATAGTGGTCCAGGTGTGTGGAGGAGCCCAGGTGAGTCTCACCCCTCTCCAGTCTGGACATAGGGCTCCTGGCAGGGGTTTCTGGGATAGCAGCGGTAGCCTCCAAAGTAGTTCCAGCACACCTGGTCCTCACGGCAGTTTGGTCCCGTTTCACACTCGTTAATGTCTGTGAACAGAACCAGAACATCCACATCAGATCCAGAACACACCGGGTCACCTCAGATCTGTTTCTCCATCAGATCATTTTAGAGAAGCAGGTTCTGATCAGATCAGTTCTGCTGCAGGAGGATGTTTGTGGACCAACAGGTTTCACATCTGGAGCTCTGACATCTTTAGCACTCTGTTGAAGCAGGTTAGATTAAACAAATTCCCAGGGTGCACGGCGGTTTTCAGGACCAGACTGTGGCAACAGTAGGTACTCAGTATGTGGTCTGTGTGTGGGGACGGTTTCATAAGTAATTGTATGTTTTTTATTTGTCTTCAAAAATGTTCCACGTTTGTGTTCCATGTAAAATGTTTTATTTCTTGTCCAAGAAAAGAGACGTGTTGAAACTTTGTCTGTTTGTTTGAGGATCAGAATAAAAACATCTTAGCAACTAAGAAATGCAAAATACAGCAGCAGCTAATGTTCGGTTAAATGTTTGGTGAGCTGTTGGCAGATCTGAAACGGTCCTTGAACGCACCGTCTGTCTCTGTGTTTAACCCTGACAGTGACGATTATCTCTGCAGGCTGATTCCCATAGAAATTGCCTGAAACTAAAGGTTGCCAGTTCACCACTAAAGTTACTAACACTTTACTTTAAGTCCCACTATTATCTAATCAGTATACAAACATGTAATAACTGGTTTATAACACGCTGTAACGTAGCTGTAAACAGATATCAGGACATGTTTAAGTGTTTATTACTGTTTAGTATTTTAAATTTCTCCTGTGAGGATGTATTTTATATTATTATTTATTATTATTTATACAGCAGACAACCCTCATTATAGTTAATACATGAATAAACACCAAAGACTGCAGCTTCACCTGCACTGAAGACAGTCAACAGGAATAGAAAGTGTGTGTGTGATGTATTTAACCCTGAATGCAGGCATGTACCTTGGCACATGCGTGTTCCCTGCAGCTGGTATCCCTCAGGACAGATGCAGCTGTAGGAGCCGGGCTGGTTCACACACTGCCACTGACACATGTAGGAGGACAGCAGGCACTCATCCACGTCTGATAACAGCAGACAGACAGACAGCAGCAGAAACATCAGACAGACAGACAGCAGCAGAAACATCAGACAGACAGACAGCAGCAGAAA